>JAXGGA010002600.1:0-118428 GCA_038373865.1 Uloborus plumipes | reverse complement strand
TCTTACCTTAAAAATGAGTGCAATTTACTACTCCGTTATTCGTAATTTTGTGTGGGGGGGGGGATAGAAATAAAAACAAGGGTTCCGCCAAAAAAAGTGGACAGCAAAAAGGGTGCCACTTGAAAAAAAGTTTAAGAAACGCTGCTCTAGAATGATTATTCATTGGCAAATGCTATTACTTTTGGTATAGACTTGTAATAGAACATCTAGGGTCCAACGCTACATAAAGGCGTAAGAACAAAGTTTATAATTCGATTTATTTTGAGGCTTTTTCTGAGGTGGGGTAAAGCAGGTCTATGGCAAAACTTTCCCGAGGGTTAACGATGACGTTACATATTTAGTAATTTGGTGCTATTTTTATGATTTTATGGGCCTTTTTTTTTCACTCGCGAGAACTCGCGCCGTCGTTTGCTACACGAGCGCTCACGCGGGGTTGAAAACGACCTCATGCTTTTTTTCTTTCTTTCTTTTACCTTTTTTTTCACGACTTTTTTATTTTACTTTATTCAGTAATGCTCTTTTCACTAAAAGATACTTCTACAATTGTTAGTTTTTGGTTTGAAATACGAAAGTTTTTTGCGTTTCCTTTTGACCCCAACAGATGAATAATTATATTTCGAGCTGAAGCACGAACAGAAGTTTGAATTTTTGTTTTTTTTCTAAAATATTTTCTTTCAATCTCCCAACAAAGATATCGTCTATTTCAGGATCATCAGAAATATTACTACTAGAAAATTTGTTTTCACTGTCATGATCACTTAAGTTTTTCTTATCGCTGAAACATTCATCGTCTTTAAATGACATCTTCATTACTTTCCATATAAAGGAGTAATTTTCAACAATCCCTCTTACAACCATGATTTTGAATGCATAGGCGTGCTGTTTACAATGATTATGCTTGCAAAACTCATCTTTTTCAATTGTTTTGCTCTAGTTATTAAAAATAAAATAAAAAACATGCCAACTTCATGCGAGTCGAGTTCGCAAATTACTATAGTAATTTAATACTTACCCCATAGGAAGGAGTAAGTTTGTCACCCGCCATTTACTTAAAATTAAGGTAAGTATGTATAAAAAGGGTTTTTATTTTGTGGGTCTTACTTGAAAAAGTATGTTACGATTTTAGTATTGAATATTTTTTTATAAATACATGCATCCATTAACAAGATAGCTTCTTACATTTAAATCAGTATCAGTTTTAGGGGGTGAAAAAATTACCCCAACCAGTTCTATCTTTTTCGTGCAAAAATATAGTGTTATGATATGAATTAGCGTCATTTTCAGTAACTTTCGATCTTTGCGGAATTTTTCAAAATTTAAAGAGACCACGATGACTCTATTGATCGGAGCATTTTTGCTTTGCCCTTCCTGTACCATCGTTAATTAATTAGTTTTTTAATTGATTACCCTATTTTCATTGTTCGCTTTAATGGAATTAATGTTAATTAGTGTAATCAACAGTTTTTTCTTCTGACTAGAGTTCGGGCAAGTTTGCACCCCCTATCCCCATTTTAAAAAGCTCTAGCTACGTGCTTGTGATATATAACATAAAAAGGTCTCTCTCTCTTTTTTTTTTTTTTTTTTTGGAGTTTTCAGCTTTTACTTTCGTGAAATGAATTAATACGTTGAGTAAAAATCATTTTTGTTTATAATTAATTTTTAACTCTGAAAAAGTGAGGGTGTAAGGCCCCTTTACTTTTGGAAGTGAGGGGCAGTTTCCCCCTTGCTCCCTTGCGCGAGCCCCCTATGTATTTACATCTTGTAGGAGTGGTTTTCGTTGTTTTTTTGATAGAATTTGCATTGAGTTAGTACCCTTTGATCTACCCTGGAAAATTTTGAAATGACGGGCCTCATTGCCTCTACACACAGTTTAAAAGCAATGAAATCTTCTAACTTATTTCTTCCATGTAGGTTAATTTTCAATTAATTGAAATATTTAAGGGGTCACATACCTTCCTATTATTATTTTAATTTTAGGTGAAACATTTAATTCTTTGAAACCTTTACAAGAACACTTATTAAACAATAAATAATTTATTTTCAAAGATTTAAAGTACTCCCCCGCTAAGATTTAAATATCCCTAAGGCTTTTTTTTCTTTTTCCACTAATTTCAAAAATGGTTTTTGCTAAATGATCACATTACTTACCTCTAAAAATCTGTGCATTCATTTGCTTATATAATAATCAGAAAATATTCTGTGACTGATTATGTGAAAAATCATAAGAATTTTTTATGAAATTTTGTTTTTAAAGTCTCGACGTGCTCCAAAAATTTTAGTAATTTTCAAAATGCATATTAAATGCGCATTTTTGTTAGATAAATTATTATAAACTCAAAAAATATTTTTTAAAAACTATATTTTACATAGAAAACAATCCTTAGCGATTCCTGTAATAGGGAAACAGAAAAACGATCATCAAGGAAAAAGTCCTTTAAAGTTTTGCTTTTCCATTGGAACCTATAGCGTACATGACCTAGAGATACACATAACATTTTAAATAATTGAGTTAGTGCCATGAGATTTTGTTCCTGAATGTTTTATATAACTTTTAATTTGGAAAAACGTAATAAAAAGTTTATTGGTTATTTGGTCATTTTTGAGGAGCCATGACCCCTCAACTACGATAAACTTCTTAAAAGTTTCATTTGAAAATTTGAGCATTAATGAGAGCATAGAATTTTCTCTTATTTAAAACTTCGAGCGATAATATGTTTTGTTCTTTTTGTTAAAAGTACGATCTAACGTTGAGAGCATTATAATTGAATATAATCACTTTTAATACTGCTAGATGGCAGCACAGGAACTTCTGGATAACTTTTTCTTACTATCAGGAATCTCTCCTACTAAATATTTTTAAAAAATTGCCATTAAATTTAACTTTTACACAGAAAAAATCCGCTTCATCATCTCTTCAAACTCTCGCTAAAAATAAAATTTACCAGATTTTTCAAGTAGCAACTGAGTCATATTCTTAGATGATTTAATAATTTTATTTCTTGTTGTGCTTCCTGTTCTACAAAAAGGGGAATTCCCTTTTTAAAGCCAACGAAAATGAGGATAACAGAATTATCTCTTTTCATTACAATAGAAAACCAGAACTTGAAATTATCTTTACCCTTTGAAGTTTTCAACTCACTCGTAGCTTTCGAGGCAACGCCTCCTAAATACAAATTAAGTATTTTTTTGGTGTTTAGGAGGTGTTGTTTCGAGAATGCTACTGCAGCGATGTTTACGCTACGGCTCAGTCAAGCGCTTTCGTGGAAGTTTTGACGTTGGCTCGTTCTTTCCCACCTCCAAAGCGATGTCTGGAAACATGACATCAGAAGGAAATTCTAAAATAATTGAATGCCAAGAACACCCGTTGAATACAAGATCGGAATTATTCGGTAGGTACTTATCAGTTTTTGTTTTAAAAGTCTTCAAAGATTTGAATCAGTATGATTGTAGTAATGGGGATATTTAGTTTTTTCAGTACGAAGCAGGGTTCGAAATTCGAAAATATCCGATATTTTGACATATATATTGGATATTTCGGTAATATATATCCGATGTTTTAAATCAGCAGAAACTTTAGTCTTCAAATAGTAAATGCATCTTGAAGCCACGTTCTTTATTTATTTATTTTTTGACATCGTTACACGCCCGTCATTTGAGGGGGTCAATTGCTCCCCCCTCCCCTCTGGCTTCGTGAAGCCAATGTATTTGCATATGAGTGGACGTAGCTTTTGTTGTTTTCCAATGAAATTGTATTGTGTTTGCGCACTTTGCCCCTCCCCCCCCCCTCCCCCCGGAAAAACTTGAAATGACGGGCCTGCCTTCATTATAATATACTCGTATATAGACCACAAATTAAAGTTTATTTTTTTATATCTAAATGTACATTTCATGTAAAAAATATGTGCACTCTAAATTGTATTTTCATATGAATAATATTTACAATCATTTGTGAAATGCAATAATTAAATATTATAAAAATGAAATATAAAAGAACTTACATTCATTGATTTTATTGGTTACTATATTGGATGTTGACATTTTCTTTTTCTGACCAATGTTTAATATTTCACCTGGCACTTTAAATTATTAATAAAATTGTTACATTGCAAATAATTTTATCAGTATAAAACAAAAATGATTGTATTACTAAATTACTTTATATTAATGATGCATTATTTTATCAAATCAATTTAGTGTCACGTTTAAATTATTTTAATAATGAATGAACAATAGTAATTTTGTTATTATTATTTTTATAAATAAAAATACCGTTGTTCTAAAAATAAATATCGAAAATATCAAAGTAAAATAAATATCGGATGTGTATATGTCGTGATATGTATCGATTAGAAAAAAACGACGAGCCCTGGTACTAACTATTATTATTGCTATATTTTTCTTCCTAAGTATATGCCCCAACGCAGAATACTGCTAAATTTGGAACGTACGTCGCGGAACAGATATCTGAAGTGCAGAACAGTTCTGTTCAAATGTGAAGAAATATTTTGAAAATTTTCTGCAGAAATCTGTAGAATTTCTGCAGAAAAGGCAGTTTTCTAACTTACGATACAATTTTGCAGAAATTCAGAACAATTTCTGCAGATTACTTCAAATTAGAAAAAAAAGTTACAATTTCTGCAAATTATGCTTATTAGGCAGAAAATCAAAAAGTCGATTTTTTTGCAACATTTGCAGGAACTTTAAATTTAGTTCAAGTTGGACAAAATCTGCGGAATTTGCACAAAATTGCTTATTTAGTAAAAAGAAATTTGCAGAAAATTATGTTTGACTGCACCTGTTTTATTCCCCTTAAGCATCCTGCCTCCGAGACTTAGTCTCAGCATCGGCCATGTGCTGTTAGAGCTCTTTGATGTTTGAAGAAGCAGACATAGTAAAGGGTGTTACATTTTCTGTCAAGAATGCGTGGCTGGAATTTTAGATTCAGGCTTTTGTTCTGCAGTAAGACTGAGTACTGAACAAATACTCCTTTCAGTCCTGTAAGAAACCGTTTTGATTTCAGGATCATGGTTTTTGAAAACAGTCATGTTTCTACGTGTATTGTGCAGTGCTTAAAGTACTTCCAGAACAGTTTTAGTCAAATGATTTTACGTTGCAGAACATTACAAAGTATTCTGCTTTGAGGAGTACATGCAGATACACATGGCAGGAGCCACCGTCCACATGTCATTTTGAGGAGGAGTATAAAGCGGATTTACAGGGATACGCGGCACCAGGGGTGCCCCCCCCCCCCAAGCTCAATGACGCAAATTCCCCCCTAAAAATGTTCAAAACCATCTTGTGCTTTTTATTTTTTATTTTCACCCCTCTTTTTTATTTTATTTATTTTTTTAAAATATTATTTATTTATTTAAAAACATTTTTTTTAATATTATTTTTTTTAATTGTAACTATTATTTTTTTTATTAATGTTTTAAAAGTACTAATTATGCGCAGAATAGAATCGCTTTTTTCTCTTAAAGAAATTCCAATTGCACACACAAAATAAATAAATAAATAAATAAGAAGAAGAAATAAAAGAAACAATTTAAATTAAAAGAATTAATTAATGAATGATTTTTTATTAAAAAAATGAATAAATAATTTAACTTAAAAAGTTTAAAAAAATAATAAACTTATCAACAATTTAAATAAATAAATAAATAAGTTAGTTTTAAAAAATCGCCCCCAAAAATTTGATGGCGCAACTTGCGCCATAATCCCCCCCCCCCCCCCCCTGTCGGCACCCCTGGTCCGATCTGAAAAAAGAACCACAAGACCACTGCGATCAAAAATGAAAAGACCGATTCGTCATTGCGCAAAAAAAAAGAAAGAAAGAAAAAGAAATCTCACCACTAGGGTGGACAGACCAGTGAACCCGTTTTCTTAGATCAATCGACCGAAGTAACGTCTTGCTACGCATTTGCGGAGAGAAAACGGTTAGAAAATGCTGCATTGTCCTCTGAAAGGGGTTTTCATTCTATTCACTGGGTTTGGGCACTTTTTTTCGTTTTAAGCCTCCATAACATTTGATGCAGAACCATAAAAGCTCTCCCAATATTTTAAAAATAATTACATTATAGTATCATCTAATGTGTTTTGACTGACAGGTGGCAAATGCTACAATTTTTAATGCTGTGAATTTTTGAAATTGAAAATTCGCTTAAGTGGTCGGTCTCCCCGTTTGGACTCGGAATTTGTGTCGGATTAGACGAGAATCTTCTGTCCATGCGTCTGAATGACGCAAACAGACGAGAGTGAGGATTCCCGGAAGTGATCCGGCCGGAGGATATTCTGGCCGGTGGTTAACAAATAAAGTTTTCGAGGGAAGCGCCAAGTTCTGAGTTTCGTTTCGAAAGCTATTTGGAAACGAGCCCGAGTTCCTGTTTTCGTTCTTCGGCATGCGACGTAGCTCTCCGCCTCAAATAAAATCTCGAAAAACTCCAAACTTCAACGCATTTGCGGCAGATCAAGAAATTGACCAAAAAATTTCATCTTTTTTATGTGTACTTTGTCAATGGCACTTTTTCCGCAATACCCATTATCGAAATTAAAAAGTCTTTTTCGGCCCACCCTACTGTGCAGTTGTCTCTTCAACGTAGTATTTTTCTTTTATTTTTAAGCACAAAGATATTTATTATCTTCTAGAAAAATAAATATATACCAAGTCCAGCACTTTGTATATACTCTTCTTCAGTTTTATGCCAATAGAGATGAATTAGGTAAAACATTAGTAAATGGTTTAAAATAGAGAATGTGAACCAAAGTTACTTTGCATGACTGTAAGGGTCATTCCATGTCAGTTCACCCGGCCATGTAACCCATGTCCTCGGATTTTGATAAAATTTGGTGTATTTAATATTTTTATGGTGGTAAGTAACCATATGAATTCTTTTGCCCATATGTGATCTCGTTTTTAGCCTACTTTCCCGTTAAAAATAAAAAAGACGAAAAAAGCATTAAAATTGGCTTAATGCATCTAAAAAATGTCGCCAAGTCCAAAAAATATCGCCAAGTAAAAAAAATATCGCCAAGTAAAAAAAATATCGCCAAGTAAAAAAAGTCAAAAAGAAACAAAAAAATGAAATAAATATCGAAAAATTAAAAATTTGAAAGTAGGGTATTGAGATGGGGAATTTGTGTGTCGGTCGGTCGGTCGGTCTGTCGGTCTGTCTGTCCCCCCCCCCCCTAATAACTTTTGAATGAACATTCCGATTTGAACAAAAATTTTTTTGTTGGAAAGATCTCGGCGAGTACAGCTCATTCCCATATTTGATTTTTCGATTTGAACAATTTTTGATTCAACTTTGAACCGTTCAAACAACCTGCCTCGCGATACTAACTTTTTAATGAACAGTCCGATTTGAACAAACTTTTTTTTGTTCGAAAGATCTCGGCAAGGATACTTCATCCCCGTTTTTAAATTTCCGATTTGAACAATTTTTCGTTCAACATTGAACCGTTCAAACAAGCTCTCACACCTAATAACTTTTGAATGAACAGTCCGATTTAAACGAACTTTTTTTTGTTCAAAAGATCTCGGTAAGGATGCTTCATTACCGTATTTAAATTTTCAATTTGAACATTTTTTTCGTTCAACATTGAACCGTTCAAACAACCTTTCCCCACCTAATAATTTTTAAGTGAACCGTCGGAATTGAATAAACTTTTTTTTGTTCGAAAGATCTCGGAGAGGCTCATTCCTATATTTCACTTTTCAAAATGAACCATTTTTCGTTCAATGATGAACCGTTCAGAAAAAATTTTAATATGAGCGCCTACGGAGAAATTTAAATTGAATGTTGATTCTGAACTTCAAGGCGGATTTCCTTCAAACTAACTTTGTAAGAAAATGGTTTTGATAAATAATGTATTGTAAAGTACTTTTCTGAATAATCTTCTGTGAGGACTCTGATTCCGACTCCGACTCCGCAAACATGGCGGAAATGCAGACTCAGAAAAAATGACTGACTGGGCAGACGATTTTTTGTTTATTTATTTATTTGTTTTGTTTAATTTATTATTATTATTTTTTTTTTTTATCAGACGATTTTTTTTTTTGTTAACAAAAATTTTTCATTCACGAGAGCATTTTATTCCTTATTTATATTTAACAACTGGCAACGGATTAAAAATGAAATTCAAGACATTTTATTAACGAACGAGTTTTTTTTCTTTCTTTGATAAAATGTGTTTTGAAGTTCTTTGTACTTTTATTTTATTTATTTTTTTTTCTTTTGAAAACGATTGTGGAATTTTTCTACGGAAGAACTATAACAGTTACATTCTTTAAAAGGTGCGACAAAACTTTATTGACTCGTTTATTTACTTTTTACGTGTCTATTTTATCTGATGAGAGGGGTATATTTTGCTTTCAGAAATCAGCTTTAAGTGCTATAAAGATATGTTTGACATAATTTTTAGTTTCAGGTAATCAAGAGAATATTGATCAGATGCTACAATGCCGATGTCGATGTACGGGAAAGTAGGCTCGTTTAGCTCTTGACAGAACTTCTTGTTGTTTTACAGGCCGTCAAACTTTTCAAAAAATTGCATTTTCTGTCCACCGCTAAGCCTAATCTGCATGTATGCGTATCTATTCAGTAAATTATGACGGGTGCAGAAATCTTTCAATATCTCTAAAAATTCTCAGATATGTTGCTGAAAGTATGGGGATTTAATAAAAAAATACTTGAAATTTATATAATGTAATTTTGTTTGAATAAAATTTGAATAAACTACGACAAGCAAATTTTTTCTTGTGCAAAACATGAGTTTACTTAAGTGGCATTTCACGAAAAGGCGGAGGTCCTATTCAATAATGGAAGCATTCGAAATGAGCCTGAAGGTGTGTTCTATCATTGCAAAGAATAAAATTAGTGGTTTTTTACGTTTTCTCGTTGCTATTGCGCAATATACACATTTCAGTACCAAAATTTTTGAAAAAAAGTTCTAGTCATTTTCCTAACCTAAATTTCACTGAAAAGCAAACATACCTTTATTTTTAAGTGTATTTACAGCCCTATTATGCTACTTAAAAATCATCTTAACCCCTTATTAGGCAGAAACAAAAATGAGAAATAATTTATGACTTCCAAATTCAGTTGTTAAGTTCAGCAAAACATCAGTTATAGAATAAAGATGTGCAAAACATGAATTTATTTTAGTGGCTTTTTCATGAAGAGGCGGAGGTCATGTTCAATAATCGAAGCATTCGAAATAAACCTAAAGGTGTGTTCTATCACTGCAAAAAATAAAATTAGTGGCTTTTTTTCGTTTTCTTGTAGCTATTGCACAATATACACATTTCAGTACCAACATTTTTGAAAAAAGTTCTAGTTATTTTCTAACTTAATTTTCACCCCTAAGCAAGAGCTAAGGCAGAAACATGCAATACACCACCAACTCGGCTATTTCGATCCATTGACTGCAATTTCGTGCTTATTATGCACTCATCCGCATGATATACGAAACTAGCCGAGTTGGAGGCAAAAATCCTCTTATAAAGCAAAGAGAGCAGAAAAAAACTGGTAGCTAATGTGAAATTAGAACACCAGCGAGCGACCGCACTTGGTACGATACATCGTTTACGAATTGAACCGTACCAAGTGCGGTCGCTCGCTGGTGTTCTAATTTCACATTAGCTCCCAGTTTTTTTCGGCTCTCTTTGCTTTATAAGAGGATTTTTGCCTTCAACTCGGCTAAAAGGGGCGATTACTCACTGCTTTATCTACTCACATTCTTTATCCCTCTTATCACTATCACCCATATTTTGATAACATAAAAAGACACCTGATACATGCGCAAATGCAAGGAAGGTCGAGCGTTAAAATATCAAACAGTATTTTCCTTAAATTTCCTGAAAACAGGATCACACAAACACTTCAAAGACAAACGATCCGATAAGATCCGGAAACTCATATTTTTCATTATTATTTTTTCTTAAAAGATTTGGCTATCCTATCTCTTCTTCGCACATTAAATATAATTATAAATCATTAACACTAATTACAATACTTTTTATGTTACAAAGGCATGAACAGTGCTTACTTTATACATAAAATATTGATAATTTAGTTAGAAAAAAAACTAGAACTTTTTTCAAAAATGTTGGTACTGAAATGTGTATGTTGTGCAATAGCAACAAGAAAACGAAAAAAAGCCACTAATTTTATTCTTTGCAAAGATAGAACACACCTTTAGGTTTATTTCGAATGCTTGTATTATTGAACATGAACTCCGCCTCTTCATGAAAAAGCCACTAAAGTAAATTCATGTTTTTCACATTTATATTCTACAACTGATATTTTGCTGAACTTAACAATTGAATTTGGGAGTCATAAATTATTTCTCACTTTTGTTTCTGCTTAATAAGGGATTAAGATGATTTTTAAGTAGTATAATAGGGCTGTAAATACACTTAAAAATAAAGGTATGTTTGCTTTTGAGTGAAATTTAGGTTAGGAAAGTGACTAGAACTTTTTTTCAAAAGTTTTGGTACTGAAATGTGTATATTGCGCAATAGCAACGAAAAAACGTAAAAAACCACTAATTTTATTCTTTGCAATGATAGAACACACCTTCAGGCTCATTTTGAATGCTTCCATTATTGAATAGGACCTCCGCCTTTTCGTGAAATGCCACCTAAGTAAACTCATGTTTTGCACAAGAAAAAAATTGCTTGTCGTAGTTTGTTCAAATATTATTCAAACAAAATTACATTATGTAAATTTCAAGTATTTTTTAATTAAATCCCCATACTTTCAGCAACATATCTGAGAATTTTTAGAGATATTGAAAGATTTCTGCACCCGTCCCAATTTACTGAATAGATACGCATACATGCAGATTAGGCTTAGCGGTTGACAGAAAATGCAGTTTTTTGAAAAGTTTGACGGCCTGTAAAACAAAAACCAGAACACATATGGGCAAAAGAATTCATATGGTTACTAACCACCATAAAAATATTAAATACACCAAATTTTAACAAAATCCGAGGACATGGGTTACAAAATCCTGTTTTCCTGGGTGATTTGACATGGATTGACCCGTAACGGAGTTTTCTTTCCAAGAGGTGGGGAAGATTTTACTGAGTAAGAGACGAACATAAACTAATCCCAAAAATAACCCCAAGTTTCCGCCGCTCTTTCATCCTTACTATTGGCTTTCCCGTTCGTCCTTCTTATTGGCGGGGAATACGGATTCAGTTTTAGTTCACGTTCGAGAACTACTACTCGTTTCAGTTTGTTCTATCGATAAGTTTTATTTTTCGCCTGGAAGAAGTATTTAAGAAATTTTCTTTAGCTGCAGCGCACCTGAAGAAGAGGAACCGTTCTTTAGCTGTGAAAGTAATACAATATGCATCATTTAGGTTAGTACCATTATGTTTTTTAAAAACTCCAAAAGTAGGACGTATTCCTTACACTGTAAAAAATGAAAGTTGTTTTAACAGTATAATACAGATAACTTTATAGAAATAAACTGTAAAAATTGCTAATTTTGCAGTACTAAACTGTAAAATACTACTAAACTATAAAATTGTTTGTTACAGCGAATTTTACAGATTTAAACTGGAACCTCTGCTGCCAGTATTATACTGTTGTTCTTACAGTATAATAGTTAAATTTTATGGCAAAAAACTCTGAAATTGCTAACTGTGCAGTAAGAAACTAAAATTTCTAGTTTTGCCGTCTATTACTGTGCATTTTTAGTTTTAAGTTGGAACCTCGGCTGCCAGTATTATACTGAAAAAACAACATTTCATTTTTTGCAGTGTAGGTATCAGTAAGGCCATTCCACGGAAATCGGTAATTTAGTCCCGCACGTGACGCTTCATATATTTCATTAAATTAATCATATAAAAAGGTAATGGAGAAAATTTTGTTGCTTAGGAATGCACACGCCGTTTGTGTGATTCCTTAAGAAAAAAAAAATTCGTCATTACTTATTACTCTTCAATGAAATATATGAACCGTAACGTGTGGGACAAAATGTCTACTTTTCGTGGAATTACCCTGGGCCTAATTTTTTTTTTAGCGGTTTAAATTATTATTTCTCAACAACTGATATGTGTTTCATTTACACTGCAACCTTACCTCTCAAAATCTACAATTTGTTTGACGATAGCTATATTAATAGAGCAAAAGTATTAACCAATTCATACAGCACATGACACGAGGTTGACTTTGGATGTCCCGCACGTGACGCATGCAGATTAAATTTCAAGTAACAAAAATATTTGATAGAAATATAGCTGTGTCAGAAGTATCTTTGTACCAAATGTAAACATTAAAAAATGAGTTTACTCCTGTTTAGTTAAAATATTAGGACCTTTATCAAAATGTTGCTGAATTATTGAGTCTGATTTGTCCTGTCTGTGTTTTAATCTTTTCTGCACGTGACGATAGAATGGCCCTGTAACAATTTTAGGCAACTGCATATTTTTTTCATATTATTGCAATCTGTGTTTGTACAGAAGAAATGAACTCATTTGAAAAAATAATAAATAATTTGAATTTTGACATCTTGAATGCAAATTATGTTTATTTCAATGACGAATAGTAACAGATGTGTATGTGCAGGCGGTCATATGTGTATTGCCTAGGGTGGTCCTTATTTCTCAACTTTGTTTTTTCTTAACCCATTTATGCCCAGTAGCCTAAAAACGGGACGCTTGTTAGTTACTGCATACAAAAACCTGTAATGGGTATATCATTTTACTAAAACTGTTTTTCACAAGTTAAATAGTCCTTCTTCTTGAGAAAACCAGATAGAACCACTAGTTGGACATCAGAGTTTATTTATTGACAGCTATTTTCAGACAAATCAGTCAAGCAACGAGCCAGCGTGGGTGACCTCAGAAAGTAAAAGTTTTTTGCGAGCTTTTTCTTACAAAATTAAACTGTTTTAAAATAATTTGCTTAAAATTGATCAGAGATGCCTTCTGTAAGGTTACTTTGCAAAAGTCAAGTCAAATGAGGTCGTATTTTGCTCACATATCTGCAAAATATCCCATAAACAGGACTTTAAATAACATAATAAATATGGCATAGCGGCGAACTATTTTAAGCCTGAAATGTATGTAAAGTAGCGGATTACCCAACAGGCGCATGAGGCGCGAGCCTGGGGCCTCAGAAAAGCAGGGGGCCTCGGAACCGTGGAGCGTTATGTTCTCAAAAAAAAAAAAAAAAATTTTTTTCAATTTTAGGACTTGCCAATGAAAGTCAGGAACTTGAGTGGAAAATGCTCAAAATCCACGAAATTGACAGTTAGCCAAAGCCAATAGGACTGATTGGTGATAGCTCCCGATAGGGCTCTACATTTAAGCTAGGCTCAACAAACTAATAATGAGGCCCAAAGCCCACAATGATTTGGAGCCCCTCTGAAAATTCAGTGGCAGAATGCAGCGTGGCTAGGGGCCCCGTTAAAATGCATTTTTGGGGGCCTCTTTAGTCCATCTCAGCACTATGTAAATCAGTTATCATGTACATTTTTGAACCCTCTTATTCTTAGGGCCCCCTATGATCATGGGGGCCCTCACAGTTGTAATATGGTAAATCCGGTAGAATGAATAAAGAGTATCGTTCAAGGAAGTTTTTTTTTCTCCAATTAAAAAATGGTTAATTTTTTATTATTTTTCTAAAAAATACTCATATTGTTTGCATAACTTTAATGATGTGCATAATCCTTTAAAAAATTGATGCCTCTTAGAAAGATATGACCCATGCCCAGGTCTAGTTGGCTTATGCGGTAATCTTTCTCTGCATCTAAGGGGGCCTATGCCCTGGGTTTCTGGTGCCTTTGTTTAGATTTTTCTTAAAGTTAATGCTTTATCAAAACAAGCAACATATCATATTTCGTGCTCTACAATCGGCAAGTAAGAAGTGTCTTTTCTTTATCTTACGATTTCTGTACTGTAATAATTGAATATTGTACTTACATTTTGAAATAATACTGTTACAAATCTTGTAAATAGTTGTTGTTTTTCCTGCCTTGCTTTATTTTCATTAGTTTTGGTTTTATCTGGCGACATGTTGCAAATGTATCTGAAGATATCACTTTTATCATCTGTATACCGGCCCTGAAACACTTTGCAGTTTTAACACTTGCCCTAACTTTAATAAGCGTGAAGACATTTTCGCGTGGTTTTTTTTTCTTATCGCTAGAATTTGTGAATGGATTGTTCAAAGTTATGAATGAAACAAAATATTCCAGGTTTTTCTCGAATATTGTCGTAATTTCTTTCCGTGTATATAAATAGCTGGCCTTGAACACAAGTCAGTCAGTTGTTTTCAGATTTGATCTGGTGACTCGTTTTTATTCGCTTTGAGCGGATGGTTGTTTTGCTTTTGTAATTGCTTAATTACTGTTCACGTTAGATACGTGGTGCTGAATTACTGTTGAGAGTACAGTGTACTGTTTGCTGCCTAATTGCTGATGTTTAGCAATTGTTTTCTGCTCTTATTGTAAATAGTGTACATACTTGTAAATAAATTTATAGTTACTTCCTCAAGATTGGAATGCTCATTTGAAGAAAGTTGAAGGTGCTACGGACTCGTTACAATTTTGGCGCCCAACGTGGGGCATCTTCAAGGACTTTCTTGGAATTACCTGTGAATTCGGACTTTTCTTCCTAAGGACTTTTTGACTTCGGAAATTTATGGTGATTACTCGAGCAATGGAGGAACACTGCAAAAACTCCTTGATGCGATCAACGCTGTTAAAAGTGACATGACTGCGAATCAAGAACAATTAAAAAATGACATGGCTGCGAATCAAGAACAATTAAAAAATGACATGGCTACGAATCAAGAACAATTAAAAAATGATCTGGCAACAAATCAAGAACAATTAAAGAGTGATTTAACCGCGAGCATAACTTCAAGTCAAGAAGAAATTAAGAGCGATCTAACGTCAATGAAAAGTTTGGTGGAAACTAAATTTACCAACATGGAAAATAAAGTGGAGGTTCTAGAAGAAAAAGTTGACAGCGTTGAGAACCGAATCACCACAGTAGAAAACCATATGGAAAAGAAAATTAAAGAACTTGAATCGAAATTATCAGCATCCTGCAACAACTCAAGTGACTGTGTAGCTGCAGCTGGAACTTTTCGTTCATCCATTAAACTGGCCACATTTGACGGGAAGACCTCGTGGAATATTTACAAGAAGCAGTTTCTCATCGTTGCAGAAGCAAACTCCTGGGACTCTTCCACGAAAGCCTGTCACCTCGCAGCCTCGCTGAGAGGGGATGCAGCCGACATACTACAGACCTTCCCAGAGGACAAGCACCGTGACTTCGAAGCCTTATCATCGTCCTTGGAGCTTCGCTTTGGCGAATCCTGCCAAAAAGAATTCAGCCAACTTCAGCTCAAATCCCGACTCCAGAGGGCTGGAGAGACTTTGCAAGTTTCTGCAGCAGACGTTAATAGGCTTTCCCATCTCGCCTTCTCGGACTGTCCTTCGGGTGTTCGCGATAGCCTGGCCCTGAACTACTTCATAGATGGAGTGCGAAATCCAGAAATTCAGACGGCTCTCCGGATGGCGGACATTAAAGATCTTAAAGCCGGTTTGGTCTACGCAATGAAGTTCGAGGCTGCACAGCAAACATCCCGCAAGGATCGCCATTCAATCAGGGGCGTGGAAGTGAGCCCCCAGGATTCGAACTCAACTCGCTTCTCGGAAATTGAGCGACAAATCAAGGAGATCTCGGAGACCCTGAAGAAGATTACGGCTTGCAAGGACCAAAGTAGACAACCGCTGAAGTGCTGGAAATGTGGCGGTGAGGGCCACGTACGAAAGAACTGCGAAGCCCGCCAAGAAACAGGAGGGAAGAGCACCTCTCTCTCTCCAGCTCAGGAAAACTAAGCAATGGCAATCTCGCGGGGCGGAGGTCGCCAAATTGGAATGAGCCCCATCCCAAAGTTTTCCAGATTTCCTCAAGAAGTGGCGGCTGCAACGGACTCTTCATTTACGCATATGTGAATGGGTTTCCCTGCGAAATGATTGTGGACACAGGAGCCAACGTTTCCATCATTAGGACTGATGTGGCTCATCGATTTGGACTCAAGATCTTATGGACGCCGCCCTGCGTTACTCTCCAAACTGTGACAGGTGACAGAATCGAGATTGAAGGAAAAGTGAACTTAGAAATAATGTTCGGAAGCGCCACTTACCATCACACGGCATTCGTCGCTGACATTACAGATCCCTTCATTCTCGGACTGGACTTTATGAGAAAATTTGATTTTTCTATCGACTTTAAAAATAATGAGCTGCACTCGATGAGGGAAGACATAGCAATTTTCAATGCTGAAAATAACTTAAAATCCGCTCATCAAATAATAGCCCAAACAGATTTATCGATTCCCTCTAGATCAGAAGTACTAATACCTGGCTCCCTCAAGGAAAACAACAACTTTAAATTCGGCCTCATTGAATATCCTAACCAGAGTAATAGCCCAAAAGGAGTACTAGTGGCATCTACACTTGTGGACCTTTCAAGGAATGCAGTTCCTGTGAGAGTCGCCAATGTAAGTGAAAGACCGAGGAATATCAAGAAAGGAGAAGTGTTGGCAACTTGTACTCCCGTAAACTGCATCATCAGAAGAATTGATTCCTCCGAGACTGTCTTCCGAATCCTTGACTTCGAAATTAATTGGGAGTGCAGCATTATCGAAGGATCAAAGATACGCTGCGGAAAAATTGGTGGACGACTTCAAGCAGGTGTTTTCATCTACACCCGAAGATGTTGGTCGCACGAGTTTAGCGCAGCATAGGATCGACACTGGAGATCATCCCCCTATCAAGCAGCATCCAAGACGACTACCGTTCGCCAAGAAGGAAGAGGTTGAGATCCTCGTAAAAGAGATGCAGGAGAATGACGTCATCGAACCCTCATCCAGTCCTTGGGCATCCCCTATCGTCTTGGTCCGAAAGAAAGACGGCTCCACCAGATTTTGTGTTGATTACCGACGCCTGAATGACATCACCAAGAAGGACAGTTACCCTCTTCCACGGATCGATGACACTCTGGACACCCTTTCCGGACACAAGTGGTTTTCGACTCTGGATTTAAAGAGCGGCTACTGGCACAGGGCGAGGACTATTGATGGTCTTAGAAAAAGGTGAGAAAGGTGACAAATTTTAAAACAAAGGTGACTAAAAAGTGACAAAAAAGTAACTAAAAGGTGACCAAAAGTAATTTGTTAAGAATTAAAAAAAAAAAAAATGGTTTTCCTTTTTTCTGACTTTTACCAAAATAGCCTCTACATACTATTTTAAAAGACTTAGATTCTGAACATGAATATGATAGGGCTGGAAGTAACAAAATAAACTGTTTTAGGACATATTTTTAAAAAACTTTCAGTGTAAACTCTTTGTTATGTTCAAAGATTTTTCTTTTAAATCAATTAAATTAACACCTGAAATTATGAAGTAAAGATAATGACAATGTATTTAATGATCATGTTTTTTTTTTTTTTTTTCATATTTTTAATAGCTCATTGCAAAATTATCGGCGTTCTTTTTCTTGTTTCTTTGTAAATACAAAGCATAAATGTTCACTAAAAAGTATTGACAATAGAGAATGAGTGAGAAAATAAAATTTGTAAAATCAGAAACTTTAATTGAAGCAAAATGATAACTTACAAGGTGATAATAAAATAATATTGAAGTATAAAATTGAAGATATTATTTCATATGAATAAAAGTGTAATGTCCAATACTGAAGAGAGAAAAACTTTTATGTCATATTTTAAGTCTTGTGAACACTGTGCTGTGAAAATGTTTTTTTTTTTTTTCTTTTTAATTTTACCAAATCCTTACATAGATCAGCAAAATTACATGTTAAACTTATAAAAAAATTTTTTCCAATGCATTAGTAATTTATTTTTACTGTGAGAGCTACAAAAAGTAATTTTAAAGGAAGTTATTAAAAAATTATAATAACTGTTGTTATTACAAAAAAAGTTTAAAAAATATGTAAAATATTTACAGGATACAGAAAAATTGAAACCTTACACATGACAAGCAATAATAGTTTTAAAAATTTAACTCAAACATTAGAGAATTTTAAAATTCATGAAAAAAAATTTACAAAATTTTCTGCAGAGCGAAATATAAAGAAATCTCTAACAGAAAATATTCATTTATTTCAGTAAAAAGCGATTTCCAATGTTGGCGGTTCATTTCTGAATTTCTGCCAGTGTGGAAGGCAAAGCAACGGTTCGTCAACTCATATGTCACAGCGAGCTATCACTTAGCAAGATTGCTTAGCAACGATTTTATTGAAATTTTGAAACTTGACATTATTTTTTTTAACTGAGAGAGCTATAAAGAATAGTAATAAAAATAGTATGCAGATTTGTAATGTGGAGGGGGAGCACACATTAGAGGTCAAGACATTGAAAAACTGGTGCCCTTAACATATGTGTAACCTCTAATATTGTGAACACATTTGATACTCAGTACTATCAGAAACTGAAATACATTATTCGGGATCATCAGTGAATCTTAAATAATAAAATTATCTTAGCAGGAGTTAAAATTGTGCATTTCAACTATAACGTTTACAAAAAAGTTTTACATTATGAAAAACAAAAAGAATCTTCAAAGTTTGAAAATAACAACTTGAAGTAAACGTAATAATATCGCATAGACCAGGGGTGGCCAACCCGCGGCCCACGCGAAGACTTTTTGAAAAAATTCCAAAATTGAGGAAAAAATGTCGATCTCAAACATATAGATAAAAACTAAAACCCTTGAACTGATAGATATAATGATATTATGACGATTAAGTGTCAGGAGGCTGGCTTACAAATTCTCTGAACTACAATATTGCAAAGTACTTAACGTTAGCTTCGGACATCCAACAAAAACTGAGACGTTACAGACAATGCTTTGTAAAGTATATTTGCCGCTTGACACAAATGAAACTTTCGATGCAGCAGAATGGATTCTTGATCTACAATAATTTCAGCTACGGATGAGGGTGATGAAATTTTTTTTTAAAGTTAACTCTGCAACTAAAATTAAGAAACCAGGTTGCACAAAATTCGGTATGGTCGCACAAATGAAGATCCTTAAATTGTTGTGTTACATTACTTAAAAATAATTTGGGAAAAAAACATCAAAAGTATCATCGAATTATTTATCACAAACTCCTTGCCAAAGAATGAGACTTTTTCTCTGTTGGTGACCCTGTAGAGTTCAATGTATTAACAAACTAGGAAGTAGAGCTCTGAATTCTCCTTTTCCCAGGAGAAAGAGGAGAGCATGGCAAGTTACTCCTTCATTGAAATGTGCAATAGTTGTTCAAATTAAAAATATTCAAAAGATTTTAGAATTTTAGCCAGTGTGCTTTTAAAAATGTCTGGAAGGAAAGCAATGAGGACTTGCTACTTAGGAATGAAGAACAGCAAATGAATTTAGCTATGTCATCGCTTCTTATTCGGCTTTTAAGTAATTTAAATTTAAGATTGTACAAAAAAAGTTTCCTAAACCATTATGGGACATCTACATTCCTATATGATGAAACTTAAATTTATTTCTCTCTACTTTGGAGAAAAAAGAATAAAATATTAAATTTAATACTGAAACTATCAACCCAAATTTAATAATTTTCCAATAATTTATGGAGACACCTATTTTAAGTATACATTCAGTGTTAGGTTTGATGATTCTCAGGATCCTAAATAAAATGCTTATATTTTCATTCTTTGTCTATTTCTCTGCAAGACACTACTTGTTACCCTTTTAAAATCCAAATCAGAATTCAATCCAAATATCCTTGGAACAGGTGCACCTGTTTTTTTGTTTCATCTTGAAACTTTTAAACAGTTTCTTCTGAAAGGTTTTGTTTTGTGAATGAGCCACAGTTGAAACACTTTTTTTAATGGTTGAATGACAGATTTTGTTTTTTTTTTTCCAAAGTTCCATATATTTTCAGGTAAGAAAAAGAATATTCATACTTTTCAAAAATTTTAGGAAACAAAAATGGTTTTTTCTAAAACTCATTTCAAGAAAGGTTTAAAAAGGTGACTAAAATTCCAAAAGGTGACAAAAAGTGACCAAAATTTCAAAAGGTGACAAAAGGTGAGAAAGGTGACTGAGTCCTCGCCCTGCTGGCAGGTGGAGATACACCCCGACGACCGAGAGAAGACGGCGTTTACAACCGGACAAGGCTTGTGGCAGTTTAAAGTGATGCCCTTCGGCCTCTGCAATGCACCAGCCACGTTCGAGCGTCTTATGGAATCAGTGCTGCGAGGACTCTCTTATGAATCCTGTCTTGTCTACTTGGACGACATCATCATCATAGGACGCAGTTTTGAGGAACATTTGGCTAATCTTAGGAAGGTGCTGCAAAAGCTTAAGGAAGCCAACCTGAAGTTAAGCCCGTCCAAATGTAATTTGTTCCGCCGTGAGGTGAACTACCTTGGTCACATTACTTCTTCTGAGGGTGTAAGAACAGATCCAGATAAGGTATCTGCAGTCAAGAATTGGAGCCGCCCCGAAAATGTCCATCAGCTGCGAAGTTTCCTGGGGCTCTGCACGTACTACAGGAAGTTTGTGAAGGGTTTTTCCAACATTGCACGACCTTTGCATAAGCTGACGGAGAGCAAACAAAAATTTGAATGGTCCAAAGAATGCGAGGATGCATTTCTACAGCTGAAGGAGGCTTTAACATCAACGCCTATTCTCGCTTACCCTCAGCCTGAAAAATCCTTCATACTTGACACTGATGCGAGCCACGAGAGCGTTGGAGCTGTTTTATCTCAAGAAATAGACGGTAACGAACAAGTCATCGCTTACTGGAGCAAATGCTTATCCAAGTCGGAGCGAAATTATTGTGTCACGAGAAAGGAATTGCTCGCCATAGTTAAAGCTGTAGAACATTTCCATCATTACCTCTACGGCCGTAAATTCCTGCTCCGGACTGATCATGCCTCTTTAACTTGGCTGTTGAATTTCAAGAATCCAGAGGGCCAGGTAGCCAGGTGGATACAGCGGCTCCAGGAATATGACATCGAGATTAAGCACCGAAAAGGTTTGTCACACGGTAATGCTGACGCATTATCAAGAAGACCTTGTTCCGAGAACTGCCATTATTGCTCCCGAATTGAGAAACAGTACGGGACGACAATCCCTACTGCCTGTCAAGTTACTGCTACTTCATCATCTTCAGATCCTGATCCATGGAGTGACGACCAAGTTAGAAAAGATCAGCTTGAAGACCCAGACCTAAAGCCTATCATAGAGTTAATGGAAAAGGACAGTCGGCGACCTAGTTGGCAAGACGTTTCTATCTACAGTCCTGCCACGAAGAGATACTGGGCTCTATGGAAATCTCTCCAGTTGCGAAATGGCGTCCTGTATCGGAAATGGGAATCTGACGATGGTAAAGCATTCAAATGGCAGTTACTTATTCCCAGATCAAGAATTCCAGACGTTCTAAAGGAATTGCACAGTAGTCCGACTGGAGGACACTTTGGTATCCTGAAAACCCTCCACAAGGTTCGAGAGCGCTTCTTCTGGAGCAAGGCGAAGGATGACGTGGAGAAGTGGTGTCATTCTTGTGACGCCTGTGCTGCCCGTAAAGGACCGAAGAGAAGAAGCCGCGGGAAACTACATCTTTACAACGTAGGAGCTCCTTTCGAACGAATCGGGATCGACATTCTTGGTCCTCTACCGAAAACTACTGATGGGAACAAATACATCCTCGTTGCCATTGACTATTTCACCAAATGGCCCGAAGCATATTCCATTCCGGATCAAGAAGCTACCACTGTAGCAGAGACTCTAGTCCAGCATTGGATCTCGAGATATGGGACACCTTTGCAGATCCATTCCGATCAGGGAAGAAACTTCATCTCGGCTGTGTTTAAGGGCCTATGTGATATCCTCAAAATTGAGAAAACTCGAACGACACCACTACACCCACAATCGGACGGCATGGTGGAGAGATTCAACAGGACAATCCTTAATAATCTCTCGCTTATGGTCTCCAAAAATCAACAGGATTGGGACAAGAAACTTCCTCTGTTCCTGCTGGCCTACCGCAGTGCTGTCCACGAGACCACCGGATATTCCCCATCACAGATGCTCTTCGGCCGAGAGCTTCGGCTGCCTTGTGATCTCGTCTTCGGTCTCCCTCCAGATGCGCCTTCATCGCCTGAGGAGTACGTCCAGGATCTCCAGGCCCGGTTGGAGGACGTTCATCACTTCGCACGGGAGCGAATCAACATCGCGACGGAGAAAATGAAGACCCGATACGACACAAGGTCCACTGGCCATGACTTTCAAGAAGGTGACAAGGTGTGGCTATGGAATCCCATCCGACGTAAAGGTCTGTCACCCAAATTGCAGTCGCATTGGGATGGACCCTACACAGTCCTTCACCGGCTGAACGACGTCGTAGTGAGGATCCAGAAGTCATCACATTCAAAACCTAGGGTTGTACATTATGATCGGCTAGCCCCATACTATGGCCATAGTTCGTAAAATAAATCTAAAGCTACCATGGTAATTTGTAAATTTTGTAAATAACTTTTGCCTTTAATTGTCTGTAATATGACTTTATCAATGTTAGTGTTTCTTTCATGTTCTCATTGTTATTGTTTATCATGTTTATGATTGGTCATCATGTAATGTATGTATCTGTAAGTTTTCCCTTGCTTCCTTTCTGGGGATTGTACTGCCCGGGACGTGCAGTCCTTGGGAAGGGGGCAATGTTACAAATCTTGTAAATAGTTGTTGTTTTTCCTGCCTTGCTTTATTTTCATTAGTTTTGGTTTTATCTGGCGACATGTTGCAAATGTATCTGAAGATATCACTTTTATCATCTGTATACCGGCCCTGAAACACTTTGCAGTTTTTACACTTGCCCTAACTTTAATAAGCGTGAAGACATTTTCGCGTGGTTTTTTTTTTTATTATCGCTAGAATTTGTGAATGGATTGTTCAAAGTTATGAATGAAACAAAATATTCCAGGTTTTTCTCGAATATTGTCGTAATTTCTTTCCGTGTATAAATAGCTGGCCTTGAACACAAGTCAGTCAGTTGTTTTCAGATTTGATCTGGTGACTCGTTTTTATTCGCTTTGAGCGGATGGTTGTTTTGCTTTTGTAATTGCTTAATTACTGTTCACGTTAGATACGTGGTGCTGAATTACTGTTGAGAGTACAGTGTACTGTTTGCTGCCTAATTGCTGATGTTTAGCAATTGTTTTCTGCTCTTATTGTAAATAGTGTACATACTTGTAAATAAATTTATAGTTACTTCCTCAAGATTGGAATGCTCATTTGAAGAAAGTTGAAGGTGCTACGGACTCGTTACAATACTTATCAATATGTATACATTGTCATCACATTTTTTCTATTTTTCTTCAAGGAAGGTAAATACAAAAGAAAAATAATCGGAAATTACTTTTCACATTATTCTAGATGTTGTAATAGCTATTCTAGATGTTGTAAAAAAATTCTGTATCATACATATTTTGTGTCAAATGAGAACATGAATTTTAATTGTTTTTGACTTATTTCATGCTAAAATGAAATAGGTGAGCCTTGAAATGAAAATTCATTGTTTTAATTTTAATCTTTGTTGGAAAATGCTAATATTTAAATACTATAAATTTTATCAATTTGTAACCTAAAGGCTCATGTCGATTAAAAAAATAGGCCTAATAATAGGCTAGATTCCTATAAAAAGGTCATTTTTTGACAAAAAACTTGAATTTCAGCTTTTTAGATTTTTTAAAATTTCAAGACCCGCCTATGAGAATTCTAGGGCATCAAGGAACCTCTGTGTCAAGTTTGATGAAAATCTGACGCAAACTGTGGATTTGTATAGAGAACAAGTATACATACAAGCATTCACTCATTTTTAACCGACTTCAACAAAGGAGGAGGTTATACAATTCGTCGAAGAATTTTTTTTTTTTTTTCGGTATGTTACAAGATTACTCGAAGACGCCTGGACCGATTTCAGAAATTCTTTTTTTGTTAGAAAGGTCTTTCTTTCCGATTGGTCCCATCCTCTCGTGGTCCGGGTTCGATAACGGGAACCTGCAGAAATCTTTCGAAAAAGAAATTGGGATCACAGTAATCGTAATAATGACCATTTTGAACGCCAGGCTTCTCTGGATTGCATAATGACATTCCTTTCTATGGTCTTTTTGAAAATTTTAAACCGAGTATCTTTCTATATCCTGCTTTTTTCTCCTGAACTCCAAGGAACTGAAAGTCGTACCAGGTGCTGATTGATTCGTAATATTTCAGGTTTTATTAGTCTTAATTTACATACGGTTTGATAAAGGAATTCTGAAGAAAGTGAGGAAAATCTCCAAATTTTTGCTCAAATTTAAAGCGATTTATCCTAAATGATTAAATATAAAATCCATTGTTACAGAACGTGATGGATATGAAACAGTTATTATAATGATCATGAAAATTTTGAATGAAGGCTTAACTGAAGCAAACATGAAACTCATTAGCGGGCCACGTATGTAATATGTCGTGAAATTTTATGAACTGTGAGACTCAAGTGTTGTTTTGAAATATAAATTAGTTAAAAAGCCGTTAATATTTAGCCTTTAATTAAACTGGTACACAAATAAATACCAGAGAATAACAAAGATTATTTTTTAGTGCCAATCGTTTAAAATTTTAGACGCGTTGATACTTTCTTTCTTTTTTTTTTCTTACATAGTTTATTTTATGAAGCATTTACTTAAGAAAATTAGGTGAAGTTTTGCAATGGAAACATTACCTTATTTCATACGTACATTTACACTAAAAAGAATAAAATAAAAATATTTTTGAAAAAAAAAAATTGAACCGACTTCGGAACTTCACTCAGCAAATACTCTAAAAAGTAAAAAATAATTTTATTCTTTGAACACCATCGATACTACATTTAAACATAAGTTTTGAAGTCGGCGCAAAAACTATAGGCAAATGATGTTTACTATATTTTGCCAACATTTTCAGAGAAATCATTGAAAATTGAGAGCTGAATATTTGTACCATTACATAAATATGTATTTTTCAATGAATGCGAATGCGAATAAAGAACCTGGATTCATTTAAATTTACATTTATAGTTTCGAATGATTCTATTTAGCTTTTTTGCGCCGACTTCAAAACTTATGTTTAAATGTAGTATCGATGGTGTTCAAAGAATAAAATTATTTTTTACTTTTTAGAGTATTTGCTGAGTGAAGTTCCGAAGTCGGTTCAATTTTTTTTTTTTTCAAAAATATTTTTATTATAGATATAGATGTTCAATATTTAAAGAGTGATATAATTTTAATGTAACAGATAAACTAAAAATGTGTCAGTATTTAAAATATCAAAATTACTTGCTGTACTCATTAAATTATTTTCCTCATTCACGTGCTTTTGAAGGTTGTTCCAAATTGCATTTCGCAAAATGTTTTAAAAAATGTCTAATAATGGTTCAAATTGTATTGCTATTGGTTAGTACAAGGAAATATCTTCATAAAGAAAAATGCTTTGTGATTCTTAAAATGATGTACAAACCATGAACTCAGGTCTTTGACATTATGATAAATTGAATTTTTTTTTCGTAATCGAAGATTTCGTTCGTTGTAAAAAATGTTGATGCGCAAATTTTATTATCGTTTAGGTTCACTATTTTAAAAATATTTAGTATTGTTACGACTGCGGGCCTATATCGAAGTGTATCCCCGACTAATATACTGGAGTTAGTTTTACTCAGTTATAAAATATTTAAAAACTCTTTGTGGCACTCCTTCTTATAAGCATGTGAAATTCATTTCCCATTCATTAACGTATTAAAAACGTCTAATGGCTCAAATTGTATTTATCATAAGTTTTATTAGTACCAGAGCTTTTTTTCATTCTATTTATTTTGCTTTACAAAAGAGAAGAACTTCTGCTTAAACCAATGTTCCCTTAATGTTTTCAGAGTCTCAAGAAAAACCATTGTGAGCTAAGTAGTTTTCATTTCGGTGTTTATTTAAAAAAAAATATTTCGTAATACTCAAAAGTTTCATTGTATTCAGAAATTGACTCGAAAATTATAGTTGTAAACAATATTACCTGAAAAAAATATAAATAACTGCAAGTTCTTTCGTTGGTGCTTTCAGTTATTTTGATTTCCCTTCGTTATAAAAATATCTTCATAAGGAATAGGAATGTTTTAATTCAATTTCCCTTAAACTCCTCATTTTTACATAATTCAAACTTCTACCATACATTGACACCAGTTAAAATTTTTAAAAATATTTTAATCTGATAAAAAAAATACAAATATTAACTTTTTACATATTTACTTGTACAGTTTCAATCTTTGGTTAGCCAGTTTTTGTTTATGTTAATGCCAATAAGCAAATTTTCGCTGACAAAGTTGTACGCCGTACAACACGTTTCACTGTTTCACGTTCATGTACGATAACATAAAGCAGTCGAATCATCATGAACAATTATTAAAAAAATAAAATACATTGCACTAGAAAAATATTACGTAGTATTGATTCAACGGAAGGAAGAAACCTATTGAAGAGCAGAAGATTTTCCTGGGACTCTTTTGCTTATAACCTTACAGACATGCTGAAATAACTTACACGGCGCCTCATTCGGAAGAAAAATGCTGATGTATGCATTAACATCTCGAGTTTCCAGTGTAAAAGGTTAAGCTTTTGAATAGCTCCTTTAGACACAACAAAGCAATAATTCTGTACCTCAGAACCAGACTAACGTAAGTCCATTTTTGTCACTTTTCAGGAGAGGGGAAAAAACTATTGTCAGATGCATGCAAAAGATGGGATTCGCGCTCTTTTAACGCAGCTAAATAATTGTGAAGGAATTTGTTTTTTAGAATACCGTTTTCTTGGGTCGATGCGGAAGAAGATTCTGCATATACAATAGGGTGGAGTGAAAGTACAGGCAAAAAAATTTTTTTCGAAATTCAATTTCTGTTAGCGTGGAAAAGTTGCCATTTGGTCCCAAAAAGAAGGGGCTAAAATATTTTTCCTCTAGCTTTCCATCTTCAGGGTCCGCTTTGACCTTGAAATCTGCAAATTTTACAGTTTTTTCGTAAAATTCCACTTTTAATGCAGATAATTTTTATTTTTGATGCTCAACTTTTTATGGAGGGGAAAAAATATGATTTAATATTAAAAAGGAGAAAGTTAAAATATTTACATATATATTTTTTTATTTCTTAGGGCCGTTTTGACCTTGAATTTCAAAAACCTTGCTTTTGCTTTATAGTGCTTTAATATTAACTTACTTTTTTCTATACTAAATATAAAAAAAGTTATTATCGAAAAAATATGTTTTAAAAATGTTATGTAGTATACTATTAACACGTAATTGATAAATTTATACTCTCTATTTCATTTTAAACATCAGCGTTTAACCTTTTTTTTTCTTGAAAAATCTTTCTTTTTTTAACTACAGTATTTATAACTTCCTTCTCTTTCCCGTAAATAAATAACAAATGTCATGAAAAAGTTTGTTATAGTAAAAGTATGTTGACTATATAGCAAACAGTAAAATTTCAGTTGATAATTTTAAAGCAGTTGGATGTGACAGAACCAACGTAAATGTTGGAAGAAAGGGAGGAGTAATTCGACTGCTCGAAATTCATTTTAAGAAACCGTTGCAATGGTTAGTACGCCAACTTCATTCTAACGAACTCCCCTTGAGACACCTTCTGCAATACTTAGGCAGGAATTCAAGTGAAACACCATTGCAATCGCTTCGAATTGCAATCGCTACTGGAAGTGAATTACATTATCATCAACTTAACTTGGCACTGACGTCACTACGAGCGGAGCCAATAAGAGCTCACAAGCAGTCGGCGATCTCCTCTTATTCGCCAAGTAGGCTGTGACGTTTTATCTAGCTCGTTTTTCATAGGCAAACGTCACGCTGACGTCACGATGTTTTTATCAAGAAACGTTCTAATGTAATTCATTTCCAGTAGCGATTGCAGTTTGCGATCGCCTGTTTCACTTGAATCCCTGCCTAAGACGGTAAAACTGAAGGTCCACGTGCATTCTGTGGGATCATAGGCAAAGCATTGGATGGATGTGAAGAGTTGCCGATTGCGCAGTTTCAACCGATTCAAGTTGATCTCCCGAACATAAATAAAAATGAGTTGATCACTGATCAACAGTACTTATTCGATATTTGTCAAGCTGTGGGTAGCGGCCAGTGCTCTGAAAATCTGTCAAAACGAGCACCTGGAACATTAGTGCACTCACGGTGGTTAATGACGGGAAATAGAATTTTACGGCTGTACATGACAACTGACAGTCCGTCACAGAACTTATACACATTAGCAGAGTATGTTATGAAAGTGTATGCACCCATGTGGTTTACCATCAAAATTAACCACTCTTGCAAGTACGGTTCCAAGCACCTCTTTGAAACAATCAAAAAATCTCAATATCTCTCAACTAAATTAAAAACTGTGATTGATGCTGTCATTCAGCGCAATGGTTACTTTGGGAATCCAGAAAACATATTGATAGCGATGATCACAGATGATCGAAAATGCGTCAGGGAACTTGGTCTGAATCGACTTATGGCGGTAAGATCAAAGAAGTCAATTGGATTGCGAGAATTTATAATTCCAGATTTTAATTTCGATGCTAAAGACTACCATGAACTCATCGATTGGCAAAATTGGGAAAATACGGAGCCTCCACTTACAATTGGGATTCCAGATAAGGATTTGAAAGAAATGGTACTTAATGGCGTACCTTCTGAATTATTTGATTTTCAAACCCTCCCATGCCATACTAAAGCAGTGGAACGATGCGTTAAATTAGTCACAGAAGCATCGTCTACGGTTTGTGGTGCGTGCAACAGAGATGGATGCATTCGAGTTCGATTAGAATCCAGAAAACTTATGCCACAATTTAACACTAATTCTGAATACTGTCAGTCATCAAACTGATCTTTAATCCAACTTTTCCTCCAATCTATGTGTCATTGCTTGTAGTTTGCTGATAATGGTTTGAGGGCTCAACAGTTTTAGAATTCATTTTGTAACTTCTTAATTTTTTTGTGTGTAACTTCCGTGGCTGTTGAAAATTAGATTCACGGTTTTCATACTATTATGTTTAATACTTGTAGTTGATCATATGTAAAATTCACAATTTGGAGCAGCAACGTTCATATGAAAAGCAGAGAGCCACTTCTTTTAAATTATTATTATTTAAGAAATTCTTTTACTCGTTAATTTTTGTTTTTTATAAAATGTAATTGATCTATATTAAAGCTAATACTTTTAAAGAAATAACTTTTAATACATTTTTCTCAGAGTGCAAAGTATTGTTATGTTATTAAACTATTATTATTTAAGAAATTCTTTTACTAGTAAATTTTTGTTTATATAAAATATAATTGATCTATATTAAAGCTAATATTTTTAAAGAAATAACTTTTAATACATTTTCTCAGAGTGCAAAGTATTGTTATGTTATTCAAGTATTGTAATGTACCTTCAAGGCATGTGCGAAATATTTCAGTATATTTTGTAACTTAAATACTTGTGTTTGGAATATAATTTACACATCAAGCCATCTTTTTAGAGCTATTACATCATATTTGAAAATTTTTGATTTTTGGTTAAATCATTAACATTTTTATGTTTTGATGCAATAATGTTCAATTTTATGGCGCGGGTGGAGCCTCCAGATATTTTTTGTAATAAAAATAACTTTACATGACAAAATACATATACAAGTGGCACATTTTCTACACTACACTGAAGTGACAAAAGTCATGGGATACCTCTTAATATCGTGTCGGCCCTCCTTTTGCCCGGCGAAGTGCAACAACTCGACGTGGCATGGACTCAACAAGTCGTTGGAAGTCTTCTGCAGGAATATTGAGCCATGCTGTCTCGATAGACGTCCATAATTGTGAAAGCGTTGATGGGGCAGGATTTTGGGCACGAACAGACCTCTCGATGGTGTCCCATAAATGCTCAATGGGATTCATGTCGGGCGATCTAGGTGGCCAAATCATTCGTTGGAATTGTCCAGAATTTTCTTCAAACCAATTGCGAACAGTTGTGGCCCGGTGACATGGCGCATTGTCATCCATAAAAATCCCATCGTTGTTTGGGTACATGAAGTCCATGAATGGCTGCAAGTGATCTCCAAGTAGCTGCACATAAGCATTTCCAGTCAATGTTCGGTCCAGTCGCACTAGAGGACCAAGTCCATGCCATGAAAAAACAGCCCACACCATTACGGAGCCACCACCAGCTTGAACAGTGCCTTGCTGACAGTTTGGGTCCATGGCTTCGTGGGGTCTGCGCCACACTCGAACCCTACCATCGGCTCTTACCAGCTGAAATCGTGACTCATCGGACCAGGCCACGGTTTTCCATTCATCTAGGGACCAACCGATATGCTCACGTGCCCACGAGAGTCGCTGCAAGCGATGTCGTTCTGTCAGTAAAGGCACTCGAGTCGGTCTTCTGCTGGAATAGCCCAAGAAATCCAAATTTCTCCGCACAGTTCTAGCAGACACGTCCATTGTACGTCCCACATTGATTTCTACGGTGATTTGACGCAGTGTTGCTTGTCTGTTAGAATTTACGACTCTTTGCAGACGTCGCCGGTCTCGATCTTTAAGTGCAGGCGGTCGACCACTGCGCTGTCCATGGTGGGATGTTATGCCTGAAATTTCATACTCTCGGCACACTCTTGACACAGTGGATCTGGGAATGTTGAATTCTCTAACGATTTCCGAAATGGCATGACCCATGCGTCTAGCTCCAACTAACATTCCGCGTTTAAAGTCTGTTAATTCACGTCGTGCGGTCATCATCACGTTAAAACCTCTTCACATGAATAACTTGAACAGAAATGAAAGCTCTGTAAAAGCACTGCGCATTTATACCTGTTCTATGCGATGCTACTGCCATCTGAAAATTTGCATATTGCTATCCCATGACTTTTGTCACTTCAGTGTATTACTTAGTTATTATCAAATTTTGATTTTTGATGAAAATATTGCAATTTAGTCAATTTTGATGCAAAAATGGTCAATTTCAAGGCGCGAGCGGACCCTCAAGATATATTTTCTTTGCAAAATGCTTTTAAATGAAAATATAATTATACAAAAGGCAACTTTTCCGCACTATTACTTAGCTTTTATCAAATTTCGATTTTTGATGACATTGTTGTAACTTATGTAAGTTTCGATGCAAAAATGCTCAACTTTAAGGTCAAAGCGGACACTGAAGATATATTTTGTTTTAAAAATGCTTTTGCATGACTCAATATCTATACAAAAGGCAACTTTTCCGCGCTAACACTAAGCTTTTATTACATTTTGATTTTTTCACTCCACCCTAATATACAAGCCATTTACACTTTATTATGCACACATAAACAGAGAATAATTTTTAAAACAACAATTAGTTAGTAAAAATTACTTCATTTGATAAACTTAACTCGACAATTTCAGACATGATTTGTACCATTTTGGTTGGAATAACCCATAAATATAACATTTGCATCTAAGAATGTATCTTTATTTTTTCAAAATGAAGTTGAATTTCGAGGTGATTGTTTAAGAATTAGTTTATTAATTTATTTTTAAAAAAGTGAATGTGTTTAGCATGACTCTTAATGTATTTAAAATGATAATTTGCTACTTTTAAGAATGTGTATCTTAATTTTTTGGAACTAAAGTAAAATTTCAAGTTGATTATTTAAGTATAAGTTTACTCATTTGTTTTTTAAAAAGTGAACAACTTTAGCATAACTCTTAAAAATATATTTAAGCTGCTGATTTGAATCTTCAGAAAATATGTACCTTTGTTTTTTGGAGTTATATAAAATTTTTAATTGATTATTTGAGTATAAGTTTATTATTATTATTATTTTTAACACACTGGTCCTGTTTTAATATTTTCTTCTTTAAGTCGTATGTTAGAAAAATTACATGCGTATTATTCTTTTAAAAAAAAAGAAGTTCAAAGCAAAATTTTGCTTTATATTATTGCAAAATTAGAAATAAGAAAATGTGTTACTTTGTAATGAAGTTTAAATTCATAAAAGTCTAATAAAATATGTATTAATTTGAAAAAAAAAACATTTATCTGAGCTTAGCTTTTTTTTCTTTCTTTTTCTGTAAATCAATTATCATGTATATAATATTGGTGAAATATTTAATAACTGTATCCCTAACGTAGAAACTTATTGAAATGATATTGAACCAGAAAAGCTTTAAAATTTAAACTAAGAATAATTAAAAGGTTAAACTTTGAGTACATACAGAAATATTTAATTTTATCTTTTAAAGTTTTGTCTCTTTTGATAAAAATACATAATTTAGAAAGAAATCACAATATGCTAGTGTTTCATTTCATATGTAGCGCTACTCCTGTACAAATAAAAAAGGCTTTAAAAATTAATTTGAATGTATTTAACATGTTCTTAAAGAAAGGATGCGAGAAACAACTTTGATTTATTGTTTTGATGCTACATTACCTAAAAATAATCGAACATGCAATGTAATTGTAATGCCGGATATCCGCGAGATATCCGGCGGCACAATTCCGGATATCCGATATCCGGCTTGTGATGAGCCATCGGATATCCGGTATCCTGCAAAATCACTATCCGGTCCATCCCTAGTTTTTACGCTATTTAAGTGTCGGAAAGACATCAGAAGACTTCAAATGACTTAAAATTTTTATGGGTGACTATCAGAAAAAGTGATAATTTAAGTCGCAAATGAATTTCTCAAGCACTTCCAAATGAGAACAGAAAATTTTTTTTTCATGCAGTAAACTGCATCGCACATACAATCCATGACAAAATTTTCAGGTTTTACTTTAATTTGTGTCAATAGAACTCTTTTTATTGCTTCAATGTCATGTGGGCAGCGCGTCACACATTCGAATTGCAAAGCTCAAAAAAATTCTGGATTATAAAACATCACAGCAGAAACATATACTAAAGAAAATAATGTGTTTTATGTTCATCTATGAGGCTTAACTCTTGTGTTATAGACAAAATGAATTTAGATCAATAAAAAAAGCAATTTCTGCTCTTCACAAGCTTTCATAATATGACAAGTGAGCCAACTTCCGGAATGATAAAATCTAGACAAAACATTTTTTGGCGCCAAAAAATTATGCTGACTGAAGCTCTAATATGTGATGTTTCAGTTCTGATAGATAATTTTCACTTCGGCTGCATTGAATTTAAGATTTTTCCAATCTTGACTTTTCTGTTTCTACCAAATGAAGTGTCATGTTGGCAGCAAAACTTAAGACATAAAATAAATTAATTTTTGTATCTATTTTTGCATAATGGAAAAGGAACCTACCGTCATGGGCATAATAAGGCAATAAGGCGTTTATATTTTCGAATCTTTAATTAGGGATGTTCAGCTATCATATTGCAGGACATTTGTCATGTCGGCAGCGCCAAAGTAGAAGATATTTGTTAGGAAACTGATGCGTGCGTTAGGGATGTTTTTTCGCAATTCTTTCTTCATGTTATGAGTTGAGTTTTAAAGTACAAAGATAATTTCAAGTGTATCATTTTTCCTTCCAAATTTTCCATTATTGGAAGCTGTTTATTGTTTTTTTAAATGCTTCAAAACATTAATTTTTCCATAAAATTTGAGTTTTCAAACAAAATTATTGCCATTTTTCACTCTCTTTTCTTTTACACAATATTCAGACCTTCGCTCCTAACTACTGCACCCAAAAATATAATTTTGTTTTAAAATGGAAAACTTACAAACAGTTTAGTACAAATCCATCGCCCCCCCCCCCCCCCTCAAAACAAAACTCTGCCTTGAATTAATTTCGTTTTGTTAAGATTGTGTTTAAGAATTTTCTTTTATTCTGTGTCTTTTTTTACTACAAGTTCGAGGCTCGATATAACGTCCGAGGCCTGGATATTAACGCCCATCTCCGTCCCACAGAAACAGGCCTACTTTATAACGAGTGTATCACTATAAGAGGTAGAGCATAATGAGGTATAGTAGGGATAAAGTTGGGGGTTTTTCCACACCGGTCGATGATATATGGGATTAGTCTTGTATAATGAGAGGTTCCGTTATAACAAAGGGTCGACTGTATTTACCTATTTATCAGTTTGAAAAAACTTTGTTGCACTAATTTAAACCTTTAAACTAACTCTTTAATTAGTCTCTCATTTTATTTGTGAAACAAAAAAATAGTTCACGGCGGTGTAAGGTATTATTATATTCTAAAGAGTAATAATTATTTTCTTGTTAAACATATAAATTAGTGATTGAATGTGGTTTACTTTTGTTTACATCAGAGTCAAAAACCTATTTCAGAATTTCATTAATGTGATAATTCCTACCTGAATTCTGTCTTCTTTTCTTCCCGGGGAGAACCCGCTAAAAGCACAAAGTAAAACGCACACATTGATTACTAACTAAAAGATATATATTTACAATCAAACTACATCATAAACGTATTTACAAGACATAACTTTTCGTTCCAGCATACAGTCACAGTTATTCAAAAGTTCAGAAAAAAAAAACGAAATCCGCTCCGCGCGCCCTCCGGCGGGAAACTGAAGCGAAAAACAGTTTCTTTTCGACACTCCCCCTTTGAGTTTCGGGGTCTGTTCAATCAAGACGAACTCAACACATCGTATTATGGTCTGTACCTGGATGGTAAACGAACTGACCGTCCAAATCTCGTGGTAACTTTAGGCAACCCAGGAGTCTCTGGAGCATCCGGAATTGATTCGGGAATTTCTGGACTTTCATATCTGTTCGAAGAATCTAAGACTGGTTCAGGATTTGTCTTTTCAGGTTCCTCGTTAATGGCGAGTTCTTCTTCATCGAGTTCCAAAGGACATAGCTTGCGAATAGGCCGAATCAGAACTCCTGATTTGGTTTTGATCTTTGCTGTTCTTGCTATTAAATCCTTGCTGACATAAATCGATAAGATTTTGCCCAGGGGCCAATGTATTCTCTTCAGGTTTTCATCCCATATTAAGACGATATCACCTATCTTAGGATGATAGACTTTGCCTTTCACAAATGGTCTCTGGCGCAATTGGCTCAAATATTCACTGCGAAATCTGCAACGCAAATCAGACATCAATGTTCTTCTATAAATGAGTCGTTTATTTAGTTCTTTTTTGCCTGCTGACTTTAAATTATCTAAGTCTACTGTAAGACTATTACGAGTGTCCTTTAAGAACAGTTCTGGCGTTAGTGGTTGCAAATCATCTGGATCGTCACTGACATAAGTCAGTGGGCGAGAATTTAATTGGCTTTCACAATCGCAGAGTACTGTCTCCATTTCTTGGTAATTTAAAGAGGAGCAGCCTAAGACTTTTCTTAAGATTCGTTTTAACAGGCCTATCAAACGCTCCCAGAATCCACCCCACCAGGGTGCTGCCGGAGGAATGAATTTCCAGATAATGGGAGTAAAAGCTGTTTTCAATTTTTCTAGGTTGACATTTTTCAAAGAGTTGTCCGTTCCGAGGAAATTCTTCCCATTATCTGAGTAGATTATGGATGGACGACCTCTTCTCGCTATGAATCTTCTCAGGGCTAAAATAAAATTGTCTGTTGATAGAGATGTTAGTAATTCCAAATGGACAGCGCGATAAACAGCGCAAGTGAAAATTAGGATCCAAATTTTCTTGTTTTCCTTTATAATCAAAGGACCTGCGACGTCCACCCCGATAACCTCAAATACCGAGGCATCTTGTACTCGATCCTCTGGAAGTGTACCTTCTGGGATGTCTGGTTGTTTGACACTAAATCTTTGGCAAATGACGCAGGTTCGGACTATCTTCTTTATAGTTCTTCGGCTTTTGAGAATCCAATAGTTTTCTCTAAGAGCCACCATCAAAGACTGCACTCCTGGATGTCCAAGCTCTTGATGTTTGCCCAAAATTAGGCTCTTCACAATATGGTGATCAGATGGTAGAACTATTGGAGCTTTGAAATTGTTATCTTCTTTTCTCATTGTAAGCTTCGTTTTAACTCTTAAAATTCCATCATCGTCTGTAAATATTGCCAAAGGTTTCAGATGTTGAGTTTTCTCGCTTAATGAATCTTGTTGAACTTTTTCAAGATTTTAAGTTCAGCTCTTTTGATTTCTTCTCCAGACAAACTTCCCGATTTCTTGTTGCATCCTTTTGAATTTTCATAAAATCGGTATATCCAACCTGCAACTCTAATTATCTTCTTGTAGGAAGATATGTTGTTATAGAATTCTTCACTGTTCTTATTCAAAGATGATACTATGGTTTTCTTTTTTTCAGCACAAATGTTATTTTCATCAGGTGTCAGCGCGAAATCTGGCCATTCATCTCTCGAGTTTCTGAGCCATGCAGGTCCTTCGTGCCATTGTTTCTTCAACAAGGTTTTCACTGAGCACCCTCTTGACGGTATATCTGCGATATTTTGTGCTCCAGGAACAAAATTCCATTCAGACGTTTTCGAGAGTCTTCTAATCTCGTTAACTCTATTGGATACAAAAATCATCCATGGGCCTTCTTTCTTAATCCAATACAGAGCGTCCATGGAGTCACTCCAGAAAAATGATTCAATATCTTCCAAACTCAAATCTGTCTTCACAGAATTAGCCAATCTAGCTCCGATATTGCATGCTAGTAGTTCCATCCGCGGAATGGATATCTTTTTCAATGGTGCAACTCTAGATCGTGCTTGAATTAATTGGCATGTGACTTCACCATCGTTTTCTGCTCTTAAATATACACACGCAGCATATGCCGATTTTGACGCATCGCAAAAAGTGTGGAGGGTCAGCTTCGATTCATTTAGATCCAAATGAGAAAGCCTACGTGGTATTTTCAGATATTTTAGTTCGGATAAATCATTTTTCCATTTCTCAAATTTTTGAATTATTTCTTCTGGTAATTTTGAATCCCACGAGATTCCCAGTTTCCAACATTCTTGAAGGAGCAATTTTGGTATCAGTGTTATTGGACATGTGAATCCAATAGGATCAAATATTTGGTGTGCTACAGACAGAATTTTACGTTTCGTAATTTGTTCTTCTTCGTTTCCTGTTTGGATCAGTTGGCAGGATAAATTATCGCTTTCCGTGTCCCATGTTAGACCTAACACTGATACTTTCTTTTCTTCGTCGGCAATGGAACTATCCATGACAAGCTCTTCTATTTCAGGTAGAAAGTTATTTTTCCATCCACGTAGATCAAATTGAGCTGTTTTTAGAATTTTCTGACTTTCTTCTTTAAAATGCTCCAATTCAGCAACCGAGTCCACGCTTGCAACACAATTATCAACGTACAATGAGTTTTTCAGCTTCATTGCAATCCCCTTCAATGGTTCCTCCACTTGATCCAAAACATGGTTGAGAACTGCCAAGAGTAAAAATGGGGAGCTGGAAATTCCGAACACGACCCGGCAATGGCGGTACGTGACTTCTTTTTGGGGATCCCCATCCTTCCACCATATGAATCGTAGAACATCTCTGTCAGAGTCGTTTAAGGCAATTTGCAAAAAAGCCTGTTTGATGTCCGAAATAACTCCGATCCTTCCCCATCTAAATCGGTTTAGAATAGCTGGGATCATCTCAATAAGGTTGGGACCCAGGGTTCGCGTTTACCCGCTATAGCGGGTTTTTTACGCAAATTCTCGTAGAACGGACGCAACATTCACGCAGTTTCGGGTCCCTGGGACCCAAAAATAATAGTTTATGCCAGGAGAAAAAAAAATCGATCAAAAAGTTATTTCGGACCCGTGAATCGGAAAACTCCTGTAAACTGGAGCTGATTTCATGCTGTATATAATTGAACTTTTACAATCATGAAAAGAGAGGAAAGAATAAAAGAAACCCAGCCTTATCAGCTAACTCAATGACCCCCTATTGTGTTGCCAGGCAATCCTAGTTCTAAGAACCGGGTCGGACACAGCTGTGACTTAGAGATGTCAATCACTTCCCGCCCTATTCTTAAAAGCCATGGCATTGCACATGTTGTCCCATTGTCCTCCCATTCTTTTCTTGGTATTGAATAGTAAATATCACACAAGTACGAAATTTTCGTAATATTTTCGATCTTTTTTGTCCGTTTTTCGTTAGCACGTGGAAAATAGGCTTAGTCAATTTGGGCACATTTTTACTGATTGGGTAGCAATCTTTAAGCTTCTGTTTCTGGTTAGTTATTTTTCAGAAAATTTCCTAAATAGCCGCTAGTGCAAACCATACAGAGCTAAAATACAATGATATTTTCCCCCCTGATCTCATTCCCCCCCCCCCCAATAAAAAAGGCGTTTGAAGCATATTTTCTGCTTGAAATTTAACTATAATTTTCCTCCACAGAATATTTAGTTTCGTTTTGCTTAGCATGTTTTACTTTATTTTTCCATATGATTTGTTTACAGATGTTTTCAATAAACTAATCAACGTAATTAAAAACATTCTGAAGACATAATTGTGCTTTTCTAGCCACAAAGAGTTTTTTTTTTTTTTAAACCTTTACACAAAAATCAAATGCTGATTTTAAATCTTAAAAAATAGCAGAAGATTAAAATCATGGATTTATCCTTGTCTTTATTCATTGCCAGAAAAACTTGTTTCTTTGAATACAGCTTCTTGTGCCACTGTGTTTGACAGTACTTACAACTTTTATTACATTGATGTCATGAATTCAAACATGTCCAATACTAGAAATTCAATTAAAAACCCTCTTTATTTTGCGTCTTAATACGACTAATATTAAGCCCAATGTTAAAAAAAATTAAAGGTGCAATCTAAGCTATCTCATTGTAGCATCATTGATTTTTTTATGTATCAAATTTTGCTGAAAATTCGTCAATTTAATACTTGAAATTAATGGATTATTGTGCATTTTCAGCTAAATTTTAAACATGTTTAAACTAATATTAGTTAGCTGAGTCTAGTTAAAAAATAATAATGACAGTTAATTTATACCTGCTAATTTTAAATCTCATTTATTTTTTAGTAAGTTTTATTTCTTTATTTTTTGCAAAGAGTGTAAAAATAAGCAACATATTGTACAATTTTATACATATTATCGAAAAATGGAGTGCAAAATAGGCTGTGTCCTCCACCCCTTCTGAAGTGACCCTCAACAAAATCAATCTTTTGTAGCCTGGTGTTTCAAAAAGGTTGTGTGCATCCCTGCCGTAAATATCATTAAACAACAATCCTTTTTTTAAGAAAAGTTCGGAAGTGGCAGTAGAAAAGCAAATTTATAAAGAAATGAGGACAGTATACTGGCTTGCCAAAGAGCTACAGGAACAAATTTTAGTCACTAAGTGAATTGAATTAATATTGATCTCAAAAACTAAAAGAACAACTCCTTTCTAAGTATACTTTAATCATTCACCAAGTTCACTTGTTTTCTATTCAAAAGTATGCACACAATTAGTAAATTTTATTCTAAGGCAACATAGATGCAATGCATTTACAACATTTGTATTTTAATAATAATATTATTTTATTCAAATATTTCGGGACTCAATTTTTTCATCAAAGGACCCACTTTTTTTTCATTAATGGGTCCATGGGACCCAGGTAGCAATTAGTTCAGCGCGAACACTGTTGGGACCTTTCTCAATACATTCATTTATTGATACGGAGTTTCTAGTTTTAGCTGAACCATCAAATACTGGACGCACTTTAGTGGTGGAATTTTCTTTAAAGACCGGTCTATGAGGTAAATAATGAGTACCTAGACCGAAAGGATTAGCTTTCTCTTGGTCAATTTCTTCAATGATGCCTTCTTTTTCCCACTGGTTAAAAACCTCTTGATATTCGATTAATCGATCCTTCGATTTCAGGGACCTAACTGTATGTCTGAGTCTTTTTAGGGCTAACTCTTTATTATCCAGTAACGGAGGGTGATGATCTAACCAGGGCAAATTCACCTTGTATCTTCCTGTACTGTCCCTACTAACTGTTTCTCTGAAATGTTCTAAGGCAAGTTCTTGGGTCTCTGTTTTAGTATGTTTCGTACAATCATCTTTAATTCCCAAGGTATCTAAATCCCAGAGATCTGTAATCTTCGCACTGTTTACATGTAGTGACAATACTAACATTGAACTATTTGTAGCCGTGGTTTCAATATCGGATTTACCCATTACGGTCCACCCTAGACGCGTTTCTACCGCAACCAGATTTCTGGAAATGGCTTTTATATTTCCAGTTAACAATTTACCAGCACAATCAGCGCCAATAAGTAAATTGATTTCGTTCGGATTATTTTCATACAAACAGGAACCTTCATTTATCAGTGCATCGCTGAGTTGAATATTCATATCCTTCAATCGTTTTAAACAATGAGGATCAGTCATTTTAGGCAAAGAAGCACAAATTTTCTTTTGATCCAAAACTTCTAACTCAAAATTATAGTTTTCCTCAACATTCGACAGATTGATGAGGTATCGTTGATGCGTTTCCGCACGTGTAATTCCTCCAAATAACCCATGATTCACGAATTCTTCTCCCAATCTAGTTAATTTCATTTTTCTAGCAGCAAATTTCGAAATGTAAGACCGTTGACTACCTTGATCGATTATTACTCTAATGAATCGCTTTAAGTTGTTTTCTTTCATGTAAACAACTAAAGTTTGAAGATAAACTTCCCTAGAACATTCGTTATTCGCAAGTGTTGTGTTCTCAGTTAATTCAGGACGTTTGTTTTGTTTATTTTCGTGACTGTGGGAGCGTTTATTTTCATCATAACACATTATTTCAAGGTGTCTTTTCTTACAAATATTACATTTAACCTTTGCTTTACAGAAAGCACTCAAGTGACCGATGCCCAAACACCGAAAACAAGAGCCCTTTTTAATCAGCATTGATTTCCGTTTTTCAATCGGCAAGCTTTTTGCAAAACCACAGTTCATGCTAGAATGCGATGATTCATCGCAGAATAAACATAATTTAGATTTCGAGTCGTTTTCGTAAGAACATAATTAACTGGCAGTAGGAATTTTTGTTCTTTCAATTTGAGCTTTATTTCTGGCGCCTTTCTCCGATCGTCTGGCGACTTCATTTGCGTGAGGGGGAAAAGAGTTATCATATGGCCGTGAAAATTCGCCAACAGTTTTGTTTTCATTTGGCTGAGTCATGAACATAGTGCGTTCGCGAGATTCTACTTCTCTCTTAAGAAAGTTAATTAAATCGGTTATTTTATTCTCTTGGGTATCATGGTTTTTATTAAAGTCCAAGGCCAAATCGCCTGGAATACTTCGAATTAAAATGGGAAATAATAATGTTCCGTAGTTATCTGGCTCAATTCCTAAACTTTGTAATGCGTTTATTTCAACTTGACATTTGTCATACAATTTTCTTAATGCTACAACATTTCTAGAATTTCTACAGCTTTCTAAATTAAGTAAATTCGCCATGTGTTTATCGATAATCATTTCTTTCTTTCCAAAACGCGATTCCAATATTGAGATAGATTTAGAATAATTTTCTTCTGTTATCGACAAACCAGAAATGGCTAATTCCGCATCTTTGCACAAATATGACTTTAAATAGGAAAACTTCTCGACATTTGACAGATTATAATTTTCATGGACAGCAGTTTTAAATCTTGACCAAAATTCTGGCCATTTACAAATGTCGCCATCAAAAGTTTCAATAGTGAGCCGCGGAAGTTTCACGAATGTTGGCGAAAAACTTAAATCTTGTTTCGGAACGTTTACGCTAGTACTTGAATTCTCGTTAAATTCTGCGTTCATATATTTAGGTTGGACAGTTGATTGATTTGAATTAAGATATTTCTTTGCTTTGAACCGCCACGTTATTATTTTTTCTCTATATTCTTCTGCAGATTCAATTTCTTTGTCTACTTCCGTAGAAGACCATAATGGTTCTAAATCCAAATCTACTAGTTTCAGAGATTCAAATTTGTCATTTAATTGTTCTAAAAATATGTCAAGTTCGCTATCTTCAATTACTTCAGAATTCTTAATTTCCGTTTCAATTTTATTTAGGAGTTTAGTAACTGAAGTTCGTAATGTAGTTCTTTTTCTTTTTAGTAATTCAACGTGTTGAGCTTTTTCGATTAAGTTTAATGTCGGGTTTTCAGTCATATTGCAGCTGTTTATAGATTCCAATTTAAGTATGATATTCAAAAATTATTACGCAAAATATATCATAAATTCATATATCTTAACAGCTAAAATATGATATTTCAACTACGCAAAAAGCCAAGCTCTCTAGTCCCGGCAGGGATGCCATGTCAAAAACTATTTCAGAATTTCGTTAATGTGATAATTCCTACCTGAATTCTGTCTTCTTTTCTTCCCGGGGAGAGCCCGCTAAAAGCACAAAGTAGAACGCACACATTGATTACTAACTAAAAGATATATATTTACAATCAAAACTACATCATAAACGTATTTACAAGACATAACTTTTTGTTCCAGCATACAGTCACAGTTATTCAAAAGTTCAGAAAAAAAACGAAATCCGCTCCGCGCGCCCTCCGGCGGGAAACTGAAGCGAAAAACAGTTTCTTTTCGACAGTACACTAAGTGTGAAATCTGTAATTTTTGTCATATCGGTAGCATTCTCATCATGTCGGTAATGCTCAAAGACAACCCTCCCTAAAATGGGGTTGAATGTTCACCTTGACCATGCTCCAATTAAAAAAAAAAATTGTTACTAATGTGTATTTGAAATAATCTATTAATTTTAATTTCTGAGTATCTTGAAAAATTGAAAATTTCCATGGTCAAATTGGCACTTTTCCTGATATTCACCCTTAGCTGTTGCCATATTCTATGTATGAGTAAAAATTTATTAAAAAAATCTCATCTTTTAGATTTTAGATCAATACAAGGTAGAAGTAAACTATATCTTATGTCCTTTCTGTGCTGCAAATGCATGAATGTGCATTTGTGTATAACTATCTTTTCCATATCACATATTAGTGTGTTGAATTCACCTTTTCTCCTCCCTTGTCCTTCTTTGTCGCTTAATGTAAATCGTTTGTTAAATAAAACATTTTTTTATGCTTTGATTAATGTTAATTTGCAAAAGAATGCAGAAAATTTATGAGATTGTTGTTTTCCTACTTTTCCAACATGTTTTTGAAGTCCCAATTACCCCATATAAGGCCTCAAAATGCAGAATTTTAAAACTCTTTTTCAAAAATTTCCCCGGGGGAAAAACCCCGGACCCCCTAAAATTACGGATATTCTACCCCACTTAAAAAAGTTCTCATTGCATATCTCTCTTGATACCCTACCGCCAATAAAGGTCAGTTTAAGAAAATAATAAGAATAAGGAAATGAAAAAAAAAAAACCACACATCAAACATTGTGGGGGGGGGGGGGGGGTCAGCTAGAAATTAGATTCAAAACGCACACATAAATGTGGGAATTTTTTTTCTGGATTTCTCTCCCGAAATTTTTTTCTGGATATACGGCCTTGCCTCTTGGCTTCCAATCTCTTCATAATTTTCCCCTTTGTTTTCGTCAGAACAACAGAGCATTTTCCCCACTTCATAATTGTCATCTCTTCTTCCTCAGTTTGTTCTGAAAACTGCTGGAAAGGGGGAGGGGAGGGAAAATATACCTTTCACACCCCCCTCACAGCCATAATTGTTTTAAAGAAATACAAAAATCTGTGCATAAATATAAACTACTTATAAAGAAAAATCTAAAGAATTTTCTACTTTTCTTTAAATATTAAAAAAAATAAATAATAATAATTTACAAAAACGGGATGGAATTCTAATAAACACGCTTGCACTCCGAAATGTGTGATGTGTCAGTCCCAGATAAAAAGGATTTGTTTTTGTGATCACGATTTTTGCAAAGCTTTCGTTTTCGCTATTACGTCTTTTGTTAATTCTGTACCTCAGAACCAGACTAACGTAAGTCCATTTTCGTCATTTTTCGGTAGAGGGGAAAAACGATTGTCGAATACATCATCTTTCCCTTCTACTGAAAAATGACGAAAATGGACTTACGTTAGTCTGGTTCTGAGGTCCAGAATTGTTACTTTTAATCTGAAGTTGCATCAATACAATTTTGTTTTTGTTTTCTTTGCTGTTTTGTTACTTTCTTTTTTATAGTTTACTAGCCGGGTACCTGGCTTTGCCCGGGTTTCTGTGGGTGTAGGGTGGTTTAGTGAAACTCATTCATAAATTTCCCAACACTAAAGTGCATATCTATAAACATAATGGCTGCTTCTGTAAACAATGGCTATGTTATGGATAAACTATAAAAAAAATAATGCAAGCTAAAAAAAATAGCAAGCTACAAATAATGTTTGAGTAAATAGGAAATGTTATAAGCTTGGTATATTAAAATAAATATATATTTACAGTATCAATCGCACTGAAATTAACCATTTCCAAATATTGCTCGTTAAATAAGTCCCATTATTAGTTTCTATCCTCGTGACAACATTGGTGAGGTGAAAACATCTTATGTACCTAATTTAGAAATTTTTTTTGACTATAAACACTTTCTATTCTCTAACTATTGCCAAAATCAATTTTTTTTTATTTCACCCGTTAGCGATTGTTGGCTCAGATAAATATAAAAATCCTTAGAAGGCAATAAATTCCATACTTACTCCAGAGAAGCCTTGGTTCAAAATTTTCAATATGATTACAATCAATATTGTTGCTGCATGGCACCAAATTTTTGCAACAATGGGTTGAAAATTTAATCATTTAATGGGGAAATGACATAAAATTAACTGTTTTCCATAATAACTTTTTTAAACTAAGCTTTTTAGAAATAAATTATAGCTTATCCTGCTCCCCGTTACTGTAGCTATCTACGGTGAAAAAATGGTTAAAATCGGTCCAGTAGTTTGGAAGATTACCCCGGACATACGTTTTCAAAAGTAGTCTTTTATGTACATAGATTCAGTTTAGAAACGTAGTCCAATTTCAATGCGATCAATTTTCCCTATAAAGGGCGTTTCCTCAACACAATTCACACATCTGGTGTCCGGCTAATTTTCGATCTAGAAAATATTTTTTAAATTATGGCCCGCTTGTTATGTGACCCTTGGATAGGAGCACCCCGATGGGAGGTCACTGTGACCTCCCAATGATTTCCGTATTCGGCACATTTTGCTGACGGTACGGCAATTTGAAGACAATAAATTGCAACATTGTGATTATTTGTTCTTTTTAGTTTTTAGAATTGTTTTTAAAAGATGTTTATTGTTTTTTATCACTGAATTTTATACATGTACGACATGTATGCATGCTTGTATTTTATCATTTGGTAAAATTGGAACTTCATTTGGCAAATTGATAATTTTCTCCCTCCTAAAAATTTTAGTTCGGGGCGCCCCTGCCCTTGAAGTTCATTTTCGTTCTAAATCCGAATTATACGAGAGCAATTTGATAATTGCAAAGAAGCCGTTCATATTCTTTTAGGTCCTGCGTACTTTTTTAAAAAATGGCGAGACAATCTAGCACAAAATTCCTGGTTTTCTGGATCCTGGATAAAATGTTCTGTACTGCAGGGTTGTTTGGTTTAAACCACGTTGGTTTAAACCATGGTTTAAACCACGGTTTAAACCAATCGGTTTTTTAAAAAAAACCATGCGGTTTTTTTAAAAATTGGTTTTTTTCCAAAAATGAAAAAAAAAGAAGGAAAAAAAATTCTTCAAATGTTAACATTTATTTTATGCACATATTAAAAAATGTAAAATTTAGTTTATGCAAAGTTGTAGACATAAATAATTAAGAAAAAGATTTTTTTGAAATTTATTAAAAGTTTGCAAAATTATGTTTTTTCAAATCAATATAACATTTCTCATTATGAATATATTACACTGCCAAAGAGCAGATTTAGACAGACTTTCTTCATAACACCTAATTTACATGAATAATTAATATTTATAAAGGATTGCATATGTATTGCAAAATTCAAAGCAATAATTGTTCCATTGCTGATGCTGTTTCTATTTGGAAAGAGCTTAAAAAAATATTCAGAGAGAAAAAATTAAGTAAGGATGTCCAAGAGTTTTCAGAAAGTAGATATAAATTGGCTCTGATACCTGCCCAATTTTTGGCGTACATGTTTGACCCAAGATATAGTCGGAACGAACTAAATTTTGCGAAATTGAAATATCCAAGCAACTCCACGCTTTCACTCGTAGTGAAATTCAGTGCAATATCCTCACCTTTTGAGGAGCATTATTTTGATCCAAGTGTAATACAAGAAGTTACTCCATATGAGTGGTGGAAAAGTCAGCAAACTCAAATAAATGAATTCAACGATAAAGTGTTCACTGAAATTGAGCAGCTGATTACAGCAAAAGCCTCATCTGCAAGTGTTGAAAGAATAATTTCAACATTTGGATTCATTCAATCAAAAATTAGAAACAAATTAGGGTTGGAAAAAGCTTCAAAGATAGTTTTTTTATTCAAGGGTTTTAATTGATTGAAATACATGTATTTTTTAAAAATACAGTTTAGGGAAAAACTTTCTCTTGGTTTAAATTTGAATCAAAATGTTTTTAAAGCCATAGTAAATATAAATGAGACAACCTACATATAAATATTTGAAATATATGTAAAATATTGTTTTACAATAACACAAAACCAAACTTCACATCACAATAAAATATGTAAATCCATCACATTATAAATTATTATTTTTTGTTATTTAATATTTTGAACAAAAAGGCAAGTTTTGAAGCTTTTGCAGAGCCATAACATATGTGCCAGCACTGAATGAATAATTTCCAAGTGATAAAAGTATTATTTATTCTTTTCTGAAGCTGATTTAGCAGTAAATATTTGAATACTTTTAAATGTAATCAGATTGCATTTTTCAATTTCTTGCAGAAGATGTTGCATTTTCTGCAAAATATATTTCATGAAACAGAATTTGCTACTAATTTATTTTTTCTAAGGAATCTCTGCATTTTATATTTTGAATTAAAATGCTATTTCTGCTTACTTGTTTACAAGATCATAAGGTGAAACTTTTCTTTTTGAATTTGTTTAGGTTATGCTTGAAAATATGCTTTTCCCCCCTTATTTGATAATTATTATTATTTGTTTTGATAGAATAAATTGTTTTTCTTGGATCATCACTACTTTTTGTTTCAACCTGCATCACATCTGCTTCTTGAAGTATTTCCTGAGAGGTCTATGCATTCATACCAATATATTAATTGAGTTTATTTCAATCAATATTGCCCTATAAAAAGCTATTTTAATGATGTAATTAAATTACAATGTTTTGCTCTTATCTCCTTAAATAGTCAAGAAATGTTTTATGACTGTTGAAGATTGATTGATTATTAATTACACCAAACTTTTATTACTTTCTGAAAAAAAAAAATATTTTTTTTGAAAATTTTATTAAAACTAAAAAAACCCGGTTTTTTTCCCAACCCTGCTGTACTGTTAAAACTTTCGTGAATGATTCTTGTGTGCAGGGGAGGGGTACAGCATAATCATTTGGTTGTTTAATTTTTATTTTTTTTTTAATTTAGTTTTTTAACTTTCGTTCTGCTTGATCTAGAGAGTTTTTGCATTCGGCTTTTGTCTATGTGCCAGTGGCGGCATTTTGTGTTTTGTCTAGTGTTGCTTTACTAGACAAAACATTGTCTGGTGTAGTACTTAACTTTTTTTAGCTATGAATTAGAAGCGGAATTAAAACAAAAATTGAAACTATAATCAATCCCAAAACCTTTATTTAATCTGTTCTATGAGTGATCTTTTCACTTGATACTTTTTTCCTGCGCGTTTTTCTTTCTTTCTTATTTATTTATTTTTTACTATTGAATTTCATTTTCAGTTTAAACGTTTCCACGTAGCAGGCTGATCGAAAAAAAAAAAAAAAACCGGAAATATTTGAAAGGAATTTTTTCTTTTTTATTTCGACGGATGCCTAACCCAGCCGAAAAAAGTGTTTATAGTTGTGTGTACTTTATCTGTACTATTTTTCATCTTTTCAGTTTTCGGGTCGCTGGCAGGAAGGCGTCCCCCCATCCGAAATTTTACCCCCCATCCTCTTTTTTTTTTTTTTTTATTTGTTCACTTTACGTGGGGTCGCCAGATGGTTCTGCTCCTAGCAGCTGTTCGTTAATATGGGCCTCTTTTCGGGTACCGATCTAGCGTTGCGTTGCGATGCTTTGTAGCTCCGCTTGACTTCTTAGTTCTTGATTTTTGTGAAGTAATTTTCAATTTGAATCAAAATAAAGACGTGAAATAGTTTGGTTTTACGATCATGTCTTCAGCAGGTGATCGCCGGTAAGAACTCGCATGTTTTGAAAACATTTTTTTCATGAGATGTACTGTTTTTTGAAGAAGTGCATACCTGTGAAGCGATATAGTTCATGGCTTTGAAATGTGTTTTGTTAACATGTACATAAAAATCATTCGTTTTATGTGTTGTAAAATTATCTAAACTGTAAATGTAATCACTTTTTTTTTACTTATTCACTATTTTCGTTAAATGTTCTGCCCATTTATTTGCTGGTTATCTAAGCAGAGTTGATCGAAAGTTAATCCTGGAGGAAATAAAATATTTGCAAACTATCTTTATGGACCAAATATTTTGTTGAAAATTTCATTTAAACTCTGTGTATTTGTATGTTTTCATGATTCAGCTCATGAAATGCATTTCATTGTGCTTGTTACAAAAGTTTTTTTCTATTTCAGTTCTTTTAAATTGATATATTTTCTGTCTTGTTTCTATGGTTTTCATTACTTATTTTATGTTAGTGGTACGACTCACGATAGTCAAAAAAATTTTTTTTTGTTTCTAATGCTTGAAAAATAGTTTTTAATGTTATAAAAATGTCGCGAATTGCGTATGCTGCCGAAATTGAATTATTAGTTTTCCAATTCTCCATAACTAAAAACTTTTGCACTTGTGAAACTCATAAAAAAAGTTTGGAAAAACTGCTTAACAGACTTATTTTTTATATTAATGTCCTGTTTTACTAAAATATTACTATTAGAGTAATTCGTTAAATATCAAGTTAAAATTGGAAATTTTGCTTGAAAACAATTTGTTTCCATAGTTCAAAAGACATAATGAGATTTCATTTACTTTTAAAAGTAATTAATAATATATATTTCACTAAAAAATCATATCAATGTTAAATGATTTTACTCCACAATTATAATTAAATATTCGAAGAACATTATAAAATCTCAATATATATATATATATATATATATATATATATATATATATATATATATATATATATATATATATAATTTTTTTAAAAATATTTTTTATTTTTGCAAAAATACCTTAACCCATAAAAATAAGCATTTACCAGTTGCATAGAAATGTGTATTTGTTCAAAATGTATGTTTCTATGCAACTGGGGTATTATTAGAATGGGAAAAAGTTAATTGATATTGCGAAAACAGGTACTGTCGACCTCGCTAAAACGAATATTGTCGGTTCCAAGAAATATTATTCGATTAAGCAGGGATCTTTAACATTAAGTCCATGGCATCGGTTCCAAGATATTTTATTCGTATAAGCGGGGTATTCGTTTAAACGTTACTTGATTAAGCGCGGATGACAGTATTGCATAATGTTTGACAGTAACAATTGCAAAACAAAGGAAAATTTCACCCCCCCCCCCCCTTGCTGTCATAATTACTTTCTTTGATATAAAAGAAACTTCAGGGTAACACTTGAGCTAGGGTCCCATGGAACATACCTTGGGAATTGCTGACCTAAATCCCCCAAAAGTATTTACTTTATTGAAAATCAACTCAATCGTATCACAAGTAGATTCTCTCAATTATCTGTTCTGTTTTTATGTCACAAATGGAAGACATTCATTAAAATTTGTCTTATATAATTATGTCTTTGTCCAATGTTGCTATTTCAGTTCTACTAGTGATCTGTGGCTTTGTTGGGCACTTCACTCATTTGAGATTACTCAAAATATACAAATTTAAGATCTGCAATGTAATTAACCATGACACAAAGAAATTAAAATTAAAAAATGTAACATTTCTGTAAAATGTTATGGAAAAAAATGTTAATATTATTAACTCCAATTATTTTAAACGAATGAAATTGGTTATCAAATGTAAAAATCCTCTCCCGTACCTTCCTTTCTTTGGCTTACTGAAAGAAAGGTTAACACGTTGGGGAACGCATGAACTCTTGGAAGGACGGCAACAGGTTCACATAGCGGGCGGCTGTCCTCTTGGGGAGAACTTTAAATTTTCACAATTGAATATTTCAAAAACAATTTTTTAATTTTTTTCCATTTATCTACATTAAAAATAGAGTGTAATTGGTAAGTTAGACAACAAAAAATTTTTCAGCCCGATGATGGTTACCATTGTCATGAGGTCAGCATTGAACGTGTTAAGTAACTTGCTATTAGTGCCTGTTTCGTATAATTCACCATATTTTCATGTTAGTAGTGCACTTTGTGTTTGAGTAATAAAGCAATGTGTATTTTTTTTCTAGGCGTAAACAGTCTACCTGGGATTTGCACAACACCTCAAGCACGGCAACTATTGCATTCCCTTTTACCAACTATCCTAGTTATGGCTTTTTTATTCATGAAGACTGGTTCCTGAGAGTAAACAGGAGACACCCAGTCTTGGGCCGTCCAATTAAAGTTTCTGCTTCCAAACCGAAGCAGAGATTTTGGATTTACAGACCCTTGCAAGTCTCTGTTCTTCCGGTGAGCACTGCTGTTCACTCTCTGTATGCAAATTTTCCACAAGTGGTTTTTCCTCCTTACTGGCCTATGAACATGGGGCAGAAGGCATCTAGTGGTATTAAAACTGTCTCAATATCTAGAGTTTCATCGGCAACCATTCACCGGCCAATGGCTAAAGATCTTGCAATTAATCCTGATCTACAAAGACCTGGTCGCCTTGATGTGCTTTTAGACATGCCTCCCGCAAGTAGGGAGCAACAGCTGAAACATGCATGGAATCCTGATGATCGTTCATTGAACATTTTTGTGAAAGAAGATGACAAGTTGACTTTTCATCGGCACCCCGTTGCTCAGAGTACTGATTGCATTAGAGGCAAAGTAGGCTATACCAGGGGTCTTCATGCCTGGGAAATTCACTGGAATATGAGACAAAGAGGAACACATGCTGTAGTCGGAGTTTCTACTCGTGATGCACCTCTTCATTCTGTAGGATATCAGTCACTCGTTGGAAGCAATGCAGAATCCTGGGGTTGGGACTTAGGTCGTAATAAACTCTACCATGATGTGAAAAATAACCCTGGTGTTACTTATCCTAGCCTTCTAAATTCTGATGAACCTTTTGTAGTTCCAGATAGCTTACTGGTAGTTCTGGACATGGATGAAGGTACTTTATCTTTTGTTGTTGATGGACAATACTTAGGTGTAGCATTCCGTGGTTTAAAAGGCAAGAAGCTGTATCCTGTTGTTAGTGCAGTTTGGGGACATTGTGAAATTACTATAAAGTATTTTGGAGGACTTGATCGTAAGTATTTAAGTTTTTATACACTGAATTTTAAATGTAATTTAATATGATAATTATCGGTCTTTAAGAAAAGAATTACTAACTTTTCTTAGTTCAGACTCTATTTACTTAACATAATGGTAAATATTGTTGTATATAGTACTTTTTTTTTTTTTTTTTTCAAATTGCTTAGTTTACATGTTAATTTAACTCATTGTCTTCGAAAAATAATTTCATCGTGGAATATGTTTGTGAGGGGGCCCTGAAAGTTGATGATGATGCTTTTTTTTTTTTTAAGCTTTCATTTTTTGAGAGCATTTATCTTTGTTCAAGCTCCCCTCCCCCCTGCAGTATTCTGATTAACTTTAAGTTCAGAGCCAAGTTTTAAGAACTAAGCAACTTTGTCAGACCATCAATAGGAGATAATCTTCCTCAGTCTTTATTTTAACAGTAGATGTTAAGGGAAATTTGTCAGTGTTTTAATGGGAGAAAATACAGTATGTAAATTAGAAGAGCGTTAGTTATATTTGTAAGAGTGGCATAGCTAGGATTTCATTTCAGAAGGGGTCCATAGTCCATTTATATACAAAGTTTTAAAAGTGCCCAATTACAGATGTCCTATAATTTAGTTTAAAATCCTCTAAAAACTAATAGTTTGGATTTTTGAAACAATTTTTTCCCCAATCCTCTTCAAACAAAAGTGCTCAAATGATGCATTAGCTATAAAATTGCTTTTATTGGAAACTGCACTATTTGAAAGTGTATTTTGTTGTGACATTTTTTTTTTTTTTTTTTTTTTTGAAATAACTATCTTTTTTATAGAAAAAAAAGAAAAAGTTATATGTTTTCAAGTTTTATTTTCCTTATATTATACAAGGGAGTAGGAGGTATGAATAATTGTATGTACTGAAATTTGAGTTTTCTTGCACTATACAAACAGGAAAATTCTTTATGAAAAAATTGACATTTTCATTTTTGAATTTACTTACTCTTTCTGGAGAGGGTCCAGCTCCTCTGGAACCCTGCATTTGGTTTTGCCATTGTGAGTGATTTCATTTGTACACAAATTACGCCTATAAGCATTGAAAGGATTTTCCTGTGCAAAAACTTTTGTTAACTAACAGGTGATCTTTCACTTTTGATAATGTAACAAAATATTCATTAAGTGTTATTCAGATTCTTCGACTGAAGACAAGTACTTAAGTTTTTATCAACTTCACACAAATGTTTGGGGTTTTTTTTTTTTTTTTTGGAATATTGATCTTAACCTTTTTTTATTGATAGATTATTTTTTAATTAATTTTAGAAAAACAAATTTTTACTGCATTTTTTTCATTAACTTTTGTGTAAGTTGAAAGCTTTATTTGGTAATCAATTTCCAGCGCCTATTTGCTAAGTAATTTTAAATTTAGCAAAAGAAAAATTGAAGTTTTGCAAGTAGATATGTTATTTTATTGCTGCTCTAGTGTCTGGTCAGATTAATTTGAAGTTTCATATTAGGTAATTTTCCAGCCATAATCAATCCTTACCCAAGTTTTCTGTAACTATTTTCTGTATTCTTCAATTATTTTAAGATAAAATAATGTATTATTGTAGGCACCAAGATGCTTTTGGACTCTTAGATGAAGGTTTAAAATTTGCAACTGGTTTTTGCAATTGACTCTTTTTGACTTAATTGTTTGTCTTTAAAAAGAGTTTAATACAGTTACAAAATTATGTTAATTTAAATGGATTATGACTCTGAAATTTCAACAAATAGAAATCAATCTGAAATAAAATTAAAGTGGCTTCTAGGAGCTTTTACTAATACTATTATTAGAGACACCATCATTTAAACAATAACCCACAAAAACATTTATTTAGACTTGCACTAAACAAACAAAAATACTCTTAGCAAACACAAATCACTGCGTTCTCATTAAAATTAAATCTACTCTCCTCTTCAGTCTGAAACACACATTCAGATTTTTTATGTTCCTGCACTTATATGCAAAGTCATTTACTTGCTGATTTTATTCCTTCAATGCTTATTGGAAAATATTACAATCGTTTTGCATCTTTTAACGAAATTTAATATTCGTCTTTTTTTATCTTTAATAAAGCTTGGAAAAAAGAGTAGACAAGAGCTAATCCAGAATTTTTGCCTTACAACCTATTTTTGTGAAAGTATAACATTAACATTATAGTGTTGTGAAAGTGCCAGCAGCCTTTTCATTAAACTTTTCTTTTTTTAAACCAGTGTTTAATACTCAACTAGGCACCTTTAATTCATATTAAAATTGTTGTACTAATATGTTCTATGAATATAAAATTGAAAAGGTATATTATATTTATAATGAGTTAATACATCATGCAAGTTTAGAATATTATTTTTTTGTTATGGTTAATAATTAGGTGAGCAGTATTTATATTTTTTTTTTTTTTTTTTTTTCACATTCGGACACACAAATATCGGAGTTTGAAAAATAAACATTGAAAATATCAAAATATCATGATATTTTTGAAAAATATATATATATATATATATATTGGATATATATTGCAATATATATCATGATATATATTGGCAAACCCTGGTCCTAGATGTAAATGGTTTTTAACATAGTGACCAATTTTCTGTCCCATGCACTAACGTTTAATACAGGACTAGTGCCTAATTTCTAACAAAAAAAGTGTGGGTGCCCTATTATAGTCCCTAAAACTTATTTTGTACCTGAATTCCATCTAAAATGTGTAGAAGTTCAGCTCCCATGCAAATTTTCCTCTGCAGATGAATAATTTTTATTGACCATTTGTCACTTGTAAAATCAGTTTGTACTTTATATTTAAATTCTAATTAAACCATTAGAAATGAAATTGTAAAGATTGTAAAATTACATCATTTCAAAGAAAGTGTTTCAGAAATATTTTTAATTGATACAGAAACAATTTGAAACCAGTTAAAATACAAGATGTGTTATTCACTATAAAATGCAGTATGTGTCATTTATTTTTTAAAAGAAAAGTAGAAATTTTCTCTCTCTCAATTGATCGTATTCCAAGTGATGAAAATACAAGGTACTATTACACATGCTTTCAGCTCGGTAATTGTTGCTTGTAACTTGTTGAAGTGTTTTGTCCTCTTTGTGTTTTTTCTTCACTAGTGTGTATAAACCCTCTTATTAGTTGTGCAAAATTTGATCACAAATTGCAAGTACTACATGTGCAGTCAAAGTTGATTTAAAATTCATTCCACAGATTGGAACTGTTTTAAAATGCATAATTACATTTAGGGCTATTTCTGTTATCTAAGTATCGTCTTTATGAAGTGTTAGAGTTAAAAATTGAAATTTAGGCGACATGAAGACACCTTGGATAAATTTGTTGAGGTCAAAGCGAATAATCTAGCCTTCAGTTTCATTGAATGAAATATATACAAAAGAAAAAAAAAAAGCTTTATTAAATAGAAATGCTTCATATTGCCATAGAGCAAATTAAAAAAAAGTCTAAAATATACAAAAGAAAAGATTTTCAAAATCAAATTTGATAGCATTTCAAAATTATTTTCCTGGATTTTTTTTTCTTCATGTCAACAGGGGTGCCCATCCCCCCCCCAAGCTCCATGGCGCAAATTCCCCCCCAAAAATTTTTCACAACCCTCTTGTGCTTTTTATTTTTATTTTCACCCCTCTTTTTTATTTTATTTATTTTTTAAATATTATTTATTTATTTATTTTTAAATATTATTTATTTATTTATTTTTAAATATTATTTATTTATTTATTTTTAAATATTATTTACTCATTTATTTTTAAATATTATTTATTTATTTTAATTATAACTATTACTTTTTTTGTATATTATTAGTTTTTTAAAAGTTCGAATTATGCACAGAATAGAATCGCATTTCTTCCCTTTCAGACTCACACACACACAAAATAAATAAGTAAATAAATAAATAATAATATGGAAATAAAAGAAATGCTTTAAATTAAAAAAAATAAATTAATGTATAATTTTTATTAAAAAATCCGAAAATAATTTAAATTAAAAAAATTAATAAATAATTTAAATAAAAAAATAAAAATAAAATAAATAAATAAATTAGTTTTAAAAAATCCCCCCCAAAAATTTTGATGGCGCAACTTGCGCCATAATCCCCCCCCTGTGGGCACCCCTGCATGTCAATCACAGATATCGATTATGAAAAGTCGGATGAGAAGGGTTTATAGGTGTCAAATTTGGCACCTGTGACTCTGAATGCAATCTGTTAAATCAGAAGTTTTACTCTCAAAATTGGATAAAAGGCCACTTATTTCTAACCTACGTCAAATTTGATGAAATGCTGATGCACAATTAAAAAAAAATTTAAAAAGAAAGAAAAGTGTTGAACATACATTATTCTGTTATTTATGTATTCATATAATATTCAGATATTATTAGTTTTGATATAATGTACATTTTCGAGAAATAAACAAAGATATTTTTCCTCTTTTTTCAGCTGGACCTTTGCCTTTAAAAGACATTTGCAGACGTGTTATAAGACAACAAATTAACAAAAAACGCCTTGGAAGAATTAATGAACTGAGTTTACCTAAAGCATTAAAAAGTTATCTCTTGTATCAAGATTGAACTAAATTCTATTTAGTCTAGTATGAACTCAGTTTTGGGACCACTTGCAACATAAGAGGTGTCTGTCCGAAAATTGTGTGAATGGTCCGAATCATTTGTGCCATATGATATATCTTCTTCTACGGTGGAAATTGCATTTTTTTTTACAAATATAGTTTTCTTATTCCAATCTTTTTCTTTGAACAACGGATTAAAATCTACTCACGCTTTCAGTTTTATGCTAAAATTGGGGCTTAAGTAGAATCTAAGTACTTAAAATTTAAGTTATATTAATAATTATGTATTTGCTCTCATAAAAATGCATTCTCTTTAAGATGCTTTTGTCAAAATATTTTTTTCATATCCTGACTGAGAATTTTTTTTTTTTTTTTTGTAATTGATGTTCAAAACCTAAAATAAATTAAAAGCAATGGTATTCTTTATAAAATTCTGTATAAATTTGCTGAAGTGTATCATTTGTCATCCATATTTTCATTTAATATTCAAGCTTCTGGGGTAGAAATTCAGAAAAATATCACTGGTCCAATGGACCAGTAGCTACTAAATTTTACTGTTCTATGGAAACATTTATTGGTCTATTGCCGTGTCCTTATTTTAAGCAAAAATTAATTTGGAAAAAAAAATGGAAGGAAGTAATTTAACATGATATATGGAATCAATTGGCAGTGTTTTATAGACAAAAAACAAGAGATAAAAACAATTATAATGTTGTAGAAATTTATTAACCTATCTTTTCCTGAAATAAAAACAAATGATAAACTTTAAACAGATTCAAAAAAAATTATTATGCTTACAACTTTTGAAAGAGAAACAGGAACAAAACTTCATTGTGGGCCACGCGCATGGACCACTGAAATTTATGTTCTGCTGATCCAATGGATACTTTTCAGATCTTGGTCCAGGAGACCACTTTTAATTTCAAGTCCTGAAGAATAGTTTTCCAATCAAAATCCAGACCTGAATAAATCATGATAGCTGACCGATTTATGTAGTTCTTTCCTGTTATGGTTTCACCATCTAAATTATACCTGCATAATTGATGAAGAAACCAGCTATTTTAAAAAAAACAGGCTCAGCATTAGGGGAAAATAAATTTTTTATATTTTTTATGCCAGCAAATACAATAATTTATATGTGCTTTCATTTATACTATGTTCAAACTTCGTAGGATAATTGTAATCGTCAATTTCATTCTTGTTTTGTAAAATTAATACAGTAACTAGCAAAATTGGCAGCTATCTACCTCATTTGCTAGATATGGTGTCATGTTCAAAAATGACATGATTATGGCTATAGTCAGGATAGGGATGATTTTTCATGGTTTTTTTGTACATGCGCTTTTTTATTTTGTTTATTGACTTTTAATTTAACAAAGTTTTATTTTTAGTTACTTTTTTAAAATTTTGTTTAATGTTATTTTAAATGAAATAAAATTAGGAGCTGTAAATCACTGTGAATATCTTATAAATAATGTATATAATTTTGTTAATTTAAATAAATTTTAAGTGTGCTTTGTGTTGCTTTTTTATGACCTGAATTGTGTTTTATTTAATAATAGTTCAAATGTTGTAGCAGCTTACTTTGAATGCTTTTGGGACCATGCAAATGTCTAAATTATTTGTATTTCAAATTTTGCTGACTAAATATAATTTTAACAATGACAATTTGAATGAGTTGATGTAATTTTAAATTAGTTCATTCAAACTTTAACAAAAATATCAAAATTCATTAATGTGGCATCATAATATTTTGGCATTTTTTATTTTGCTCTAAATAATGCAATTTTTTAATGCAATTAATTTCACTAAATTTACTTAAAGCTTTTCGTGCCAATGAAAAGGTATTTTTCTTTCATTAAAGATAATAAATTTTGTTTGGTTTTAATTTCTCCGCAATGGATAAGAAAGGTGATAAATATTTTAATTCAATGAAAATTAACTTCAGTAAGCTTTTTATTCTTGTTATGTATTTGCCAATGTACAAAATAACTTAATGTAAGTTCTTGTTTTGAGATGAACATTTTATTTGAAAAAACATGTAGTATGGCAACATACTTTTCACATTTATGAAATAAACTATGCAAATTGTCTTATCTTGTGTGTTTGTGCATTTCTGAATATTAATATTTATGAAATATTTTCTTTCTCTTTTAACAACTACAGTGCCAGACAAAAATATAGGGCTAGTAAAGAAACAGCAGAAATATTGAAGTGAAACAGTTCACATGGTTGTGGAATGATAATGTCTGAAAACAAGGATCATATTTAATATAAATTTTGGAAAAATACATTGAACAATTAAGTATTACTATCTTAACAGAGCACGTCTTTGCTTTAGGCATAAAGTAGATGTTGTACAAAAGTATGTGGCCATTTTAACTAATAATGAAAATAAATTTGTTAGGGTAGATTGGGGGAAATGCCGTACAAAGTGCTGCACCCACAAGCATTAACGTAAACAACTAGCCACTCAGAATGAAGGAGCATGTACATCAAGAGTGTACAAGGCACATAATTTGGTTTTGATTTACCTCAGGTTTAAGGGTTTTTTTACAATGCTTTGTCATGTTTACTTCTCTGTTGAGTACCCCAAATAATGCTAAATGCCTTTGGCTAAGATACCGTATTTTCTTTTGGGGAAGATGCCATAGCTTTTCGACACGTCCTAGAGAAAATCGATACTACTCGAAAACATAGACCTAAAAAAACTACATCGAACCGTCGCAAAAATGATTTGATGAAATGCATTGTATAGAGCAGTGGTTCTCAACCTTTTTTTCAGCTACCGCCCCCTTTTAAGACTGAAAAATGTTTTCAACGCCCCCCTTTGCAGAAGGGCGTCAAACGGAAGAGGGGGAGAGGAAAAGCAGTTTTCTTGACCGGTTCCAAAAAGCTGTGTCAAAGAATCAACCAAGTGCCCTGAATAGCTCCATTAAATGAGTGAACTATTTTGAATGTAAATAAGAACAAATAGGTTTTAAATAAAAATGTTGTTTTCAACATTTTTTTCGAAAACGAAATATACTTTGAAAAATGTACTGCGTTCAAATAGTTCCCCAAACAGTGCTGTTCTTATTTTCTTGTACCTATGCAATGCGCATAACTCATTTATGGCAATAACAAAAGCCTGGCTTTCGATTTTTTCCAGGCGGGACGAAGACTTGAAACTACCACCCGTGCATTTCATCCTTAAAGATTATAAATTAAGTTTTAATTGCAGGGAAAAAATGAAATAAGTAAAATTTACAAAATACTAGATAAGTTTATTTCAGAGAAATTCTTTTTGAGTATTTTATGGCTTTGAAGATTAGATAAAATACCAAAAGTTACAAGTCCTAATAACGTAATTACAGTATGCCTTTGGTGACATCACCGTAAAGACCAAGGTTGTTTTGAAAATGGAGTTTTTAAAAAAGGCAGTTCCTTTAATCTTAGGTTTCGTGGTGTTAAGAGTTAGATTCAGACACTTAAGACGGTAAAGCAGTTAAACTTGACGCAATTTTAGGCAAGTTTTTATAACATAACAAGGGAGAAAAACTTCATGAAGTTTTTTCAAAATTTAAAGCTATTTTAAGGCTAATTTTAGTCATATTAGGGGGTCAAAGCTACTTCTGGTGTTCTCTGAAATTGAAATCTTAAAAACCTAAATTTAACCCATTAATGCGTCCATTTTTAGGGACGGTCCAAAAAGTGTCTGAATTGACCAAAAATGAACATTTCAACCAAATAATAGTATTCAATTATTATTTTGGTATTGTTTCAATTCATTAACAGATTGCATCACATATACCGTTGCAAAGTGTTCTGTAGCCGTGTAACTAGCATGCAAAATATCTTTGGAAAAAAAATGCCAGGCATTAATGGGTTAAATTATTTCTGTTGAGGCTGAGGGAAGGGTAAAGGTTCGGGAGTTTTCTCCGGAAATTTTTTTCACATTGTACTCTAAAAAACGCAACTATGAACTACCTTTAGTGTTGTTACGGCGATGCTCTTACAACACAAAAAGTCGGTCAAGTCTGGTGGCTTTCTTTAAGAAATGTTTAGAAACCTACTTCCTAAAAACCCAATTCTAGGCTCTTTTTGGTCATGAAGAGTTGGCGGGTAGTTCGAGATTCCCTACCAGAGGTGGGGCTAGGAAATGCCCGACAGGGGGGCACAGGTATAATTAAAAATCTTAGTTACGAAAACTAAGTTTCTTATAATATGCAGTTATTTTTAAATTCAAGTCCTAAAAACGCTATTTTAGACAATCTTTAATTATGTAGAAAGGCAATGGTGCACTACACTCAGGGGTGCCCACAGAGGGGGATTATGGCGCAAGTTGCGCCATCAAAATTTTTGGGGGGGATTTTTAAAACTAATTTAATATTTATTTAATTCATTAATTTATTTTTTTAATTTAAATTATTTGCTCATTTTTTTAAATAAAAATTATTCATTTATTTTTTTTAATCAAATTATTTGTTTTATTTCGTTATTATAATTTTTTATTTATTTATTTCCTTTGTGTATTTTTTATTTATTTATTTATTTTCCGTTGTGCCTAGAAGAGAACAAAAGTGATTTTATTTCGCGCATAATTAGCACTTTCAAAAAATTAATAATAAATAAAAAATGATAATTATAATTTAAAAAAATAAATAATATTTAAAAAAAATAAATATTTAAATAAATAAATAATATTAAAAAAATACATTTAATAAAAAAGAGGGGTAAAAATAAAAAGCACAAGAGGGTTGTGAAAAATTTGGGGGGGGGGGGGATTGGCACCCCTGACTACACTGGATATATATTTTTTTTTTTAGTTTTAAGTCTAAAAATCCCATTTGTTGGCAATTTTTGACTAAGTTGCAGAGTTGTATTGCAGATTTCTTAATTAGGAAGGGACCACGTGTAGTACGATTTTTAATCAGAACCACTTGTTCACAATTTCTATTTTTGATAAATAAAGCGGCTTCTTATTAAAAAAAAAAAAGTACAGGGGTATCGTTTGGCTCGGGACTCTTCCCCGAAATATTCTTAAGACTCCTAAAAACGCAGTTATTGGGCGCCTTTGACGATGATAGGGTAAGGGTTGTGGTACAGAGACTCTCCCAGAATTTATTCAAAATTGCCCCCAAAACAAAAATTTTATGTGCTTCTTTTCGACAACGTTTTTAAAAATCTAGTTCGCTTTATAGGTTATTGTTGCTTCTTGGGGGGGGGGGGAGTAATTTTAAAATTTCCTATTTCTTGATTTTTTCCCATTAAGAAAAACGAGAAGCCAACCTTTGTCAGATGGGGGAGGCGGCCCGGTGACCTAACTGATAAAAAATCGTCCAGTTTGACTCTCGGTGATGGCCCTGGTCAGCTACCCCAATGAAGCAATCACGATTTTTATTATTGTTACTATTTATTTATTTCAACTGCTGCTCGCAAAGGTTTCTATGATGTTACTCTTCCTTTCGGTTAAAAAACATTCGAAAATAATATTTCTTTAGTTAGAAGTTAGATTACAGGAAATCCTTAACTAAGATTTAAAGATCACATTTCCTATCGAAATTTTACAGAAAAAAAATTAATCATCTTGATTCATGTCTTTCTATACATTTTTTTTTTTAATACTGGGAAGGTTTTTCCCTTTTTTAACATTGCAAAATGAGATTGACGACTCCTTACCTGAAAAACTGGCAGGGTACCGGGAGAACCGCCCTATGTTAAAAAAGTGCGCAACAGTGTGATTCCGTTTGTTTACCTATTTGCTTAAAATTCGAACCAAAGAAAAGAAAAAATATGTTTTCTAAAGTGCAAGAAAACTTTTTTTTTTTTTTGTGCACAGTAAAACATTTAAAATTAATGCAGGTGCAATTAATTTTTACTTTTAGATCAAATGTTATAAAGGCATTACAAACAACCAACAGCAGTTACATTCTGCTACTATCATTTAATATATTAATGGAAAAATCATATAACGGTAATCTCATAATGCGACAGTTAATTAAAGCGTTTGCTACGATTTATAGATATGCTTCCCATTTATTGACATGTATACATGTATTTTAAAACAAAGAACACATGCATTTTTATTTTAAAAAAAAGGAAATTTAAAGCAAACCATAATAATTTCTGCTTGTTACCTTGTTGATGAAGGAAAACGTTTCAGTCAACCTATCATAAGGTTCAAAGACAACAGGAGATGATGGAGAGAAAGACCGGCGGAAAAATTTCTTTCGACGAAAACGTCTTTCTTTCGTAAACTGCTCTTTCTACTTCTCTGAAGCGTGAAGCCAAAGCCTTGCTTCAAGCTCCCGCCAAAAATCATCCCCCCCCCCCCCACCGACCGACACCTGTTACTCGTGTTACACTAATTAAAACTGTCTGACGATGCACAATCGTACAATAGTGATTCTGGCGACGCTCGCAACCTGAGGCGGGAGATAGCCAGCCCTTTCACCAGCGGGGGGGGGGGGGGTGTCTTTTCCTTTCTTCACACAGTCGTCGGGTCTTGCCGCTCATCCCCGAGTATCATCAGCCCTCTTTGGTGGTGGGCAAAGGCCCTGAGAGAAACACGTGTCTAACGGCTGGTCTATCAGATTCTCAGAAAGTGCCAATGACTAGCCACGCTGCTGGCGGTTTACGGGTGGGACCTCTGGTTAGAAAACGAAAGGGGAAGATTTGTCCTTTTCCACCTGAACAAAAATAACTTTTTCCAGCAGAACTTACGTTCATCCAAGATGGCAGCAACTCGATGGTGAAGGTTTTCGTGTTCGAAATTAGTCTGGGAATTGCGTACTTAGTCGAATAATGGAAATATCTCAAGAAAAAATAAAGTTTTTTCAGTTGAATGATTTTATTGAAATTATTTTACTGATCTGGCGGAATCAGAAGAGATTTCGGCCCTTAGATTTCTGTCGGAAAATTTGATCGTCGGAAATTTTTTCCCCGACGAAGTTAGAAATTTTCCCCGATGGGGAGGCAAGATGTTTCTGACGGGGGGGGGGGAGCAATTCCCCCCCCCCCCCCTGCACCATAGCTAGCGCCGCCACTGTTCCCTACCGTAATCATTTTTGAAAAAAATCATTAGGCTTTCTTTTAAAATGATGGTTTTCATAACTCTTCGGCAGAAATGTCTAAAAACAAAATTTTTAAGCTATGTGTGGTTATACTACTGAAAGAGGTAGGTGGTTCTGGATCCTTACCCCAGAAATATTTTTAAAGTGAAGTTTTCAAAACGCAATTTTAAACTATTTTTTATCTATAAAAGTTAGGGGAGCATGAAAGAATGAGGAATTGAGGACTCTTCCTTGAGCAATTTTTAAATGGACATCAATAAAACACAATTTTAAGGCTATTTTAGATAATTATGCTATGAAAGTAGGGACTCACCTCTAAAAACTTTTTTTGAACTTAAGTGCTATTGGAAATTTTTGGCGAAATTTGAGGACGTTAAGAGAAGGGTCAAGGTTCGGGAGATAACCCCAGATTTTTTTTTTTTTAGCTATCCTTACCGATCTATGGGAAAAGGGTTTCTTAACGCCCCGCCAAAAACATATTCTCTCAAACAAGTTTTAAAATATACCCACCGCCCCCTTACCGCCCAAAATATGTCCACCGCCCCCTGCTTCCCAAAAGAGGCTCACCGCCCCTCAACATCGTCTCACCGCCCACCGGGGGGCAGTATCGCCCCCGTTGAGAACCACTGGTATAGAGCAATTGGCGAAACAAGTCATTCACGGCTTCATCTTCCCCCTACGGAAATTGCACAAATGGCATCCTTGGGGAAGATGCCGAAATGGAAGGGTTTTGTAATCATTTAACCCTACACTGCATGGTGTTGCCAATTGGCTACATGGACAATTTGTCTTCCTTATGAACAGCAGAATGTAGTCATAAGGCAACTCAATGCATAAAAAGCAAGTATTGGGTATATTTAAAGCAATTATCACCATTTATCCTCCATGCATGGCAGCACTGGTCTGTTACATGCTCTTAAATGAATCCGGATAGCTTTTAAAATCACTCAAACTACCATGTTTTGAAATTATTTTTTACAATGAAATATTTTTCTTCGTCTTTTAAAAAAATAACATGAATAAAATAAACATTTATCTTTCGTTTAAGATGCGTTTTACATCAAAATAATTATTTGGAAAAAATCTAGGACATAATACACGTCTGTAGCCATTTGGCAACATTATGCAGTAAGCATCCAGAGAACACTTCGATTCATCTCTACAATTCATGAAGTATGTGCTTTGTTTATGTTTCGCGCTAGCTTCTTTCTCTTTTTGGAAGGTATAATATAATCATGCGGACCCAAAAGTGGTACTTTCGGCTGTTCTACCGTTTATAAGACCTCGCTATTATCAATGCTTAGTTGATGTTCAACAGAGTGAACAAACGAAAAATCAATCGGGAAAAGCCTTTAAAACGTGTTCACTTTAGATTTCAGTTAGCACAAACGTTGTGCTTACACGGACAAGTAAAGTCATTAATAATTTTAAAATATAGTTTTGAAAAAAAAAACTAAAAAATACGCTTTTACATTGGAATGCACTGTGATCATCACGGGTTTCCCTCTGATTTTCAAAACTACTAAATATCCGCACTTAAGTTTACATGTGTACTTATAATACATCAATATGCAATACAGTTTAGCCTTTAGTATTAAAAATAATATTAAATATATTACTTTTATATTTGCAAAGAACGTAAATTTTATCTTTTATTCAGAGTTACATACATACATACATACATACATACATACAAACAAACCCACATGTGAAATTAATAAAAGCGTATTAAAAAGAGACCATGAGCTACAGAGGAACTAGTTACAAACCAAAAAAAAAAAAAAGAGAAAAGAAAGAAAGCTTGCGCGAGAGAGCCTCCAAAAGACATCAGATTTGACAGAATTGATCATCGGAAAGTACAAGTACATATAAAAAATAATGTAAAATGTCAAAATGTAAAGGATTACAAGAGTACAGTGTACCAAATGTTCAACTCCTCTATTTTTTTACAAAAAAGAACTAATTTCAAGACTATCATTTACAATCATTTTTATCTGTTGAATGCATGGTGTAGCCATTTGGCAACGAAACTATTTTTAATTAGAAAGGGGTGAAAATTTTGGAGTTAAATTTTTTTAAATATTTTTCCATGTTTTCTTATTACATTTACAAACACATATATTTTTTTCTACGAAAAATAAAAAATCATGCAGTGTAGGGTTAATTATCAGTGGTAAAAAATTGTTTTTCAAAGCTAAACCTATTTTTTTTACCAATCACAAAAGTCCATATTTTATGGATAAATTTCATTTTTAAAAATAAAATCAATGCCCTATTTTATATAAAACAAAGTCAAAAACTACGGCGTCTACCCCAATCTACCCAAGTTAGCAAAATTGCTATGGCCTTAATCTAATCAACCTTGAAGACAAAGGCTCAAACAACGTCATTAAAACGCCTTTTAGAACATTTCAGAAGAATATTGTATGAATTTCTTTAGTTCAACCTTATTCTCGTAACATTCCCCATTTATATAAATATCACTTATTAAAATTCTCCAATCGCATTTGGATAAAGACTACTTTTAGCCTACCAAGCCAAAAAAAATCACTTCAAAGATCTGAAACCATGCTTTTGTGTAGCTTTAGGTGTGAATGTAGACGTCTTGTTAAAAAAAATTTATTTGCTACTCCACTTTTCAATTCTAACAAGTTACTGAAGCAAGACACTTCTACTTTTTAATTGAAGATTAGATGTTGGTACTGTTTATGATTTTCCAAATATTTCCAAGTTCAATGGAAGAATTAATTTTGCAAAAATTGTTAAAGTTTTACAACTGTAATAATACATAAGTTTTTTTTTTTTTTTTTTGTCTAAAATTTTCCAAATAACAATTATTATCTGAAAGGTGGAAGATCAAGTTCCAACTTCTAAAAATGAAACAATGCCATTTGCAACTGTTAAACTGAAGGATTTTATCTCTTCTACTAATCCTCAGAATGCGCTAGTCCAGTCTCACTTTTTTTTTTTTAGAGAATTGAACGGCTTCATTGATTTTTAAATGAAAAAAAATGGTTTGATGAAAATCATTTTAACTATTGTGTTTTTAAGTCTAAAAATTGTACATATCTTTGACACATGACATAGCAGGCGCGGATCCAAAGGAGGGGCAATAGGGGCAATTGCCCACCCCCCTAGAAAAATAAGGGGCGCCGAAGGAGCCCCCTTCTCGCCGACCAAAGGCGCCTAGGTGTTTTGGGGACTTAAAAAACCAATACTGCTTCAAGCTTCAGCGCCGACGAGGGTGCCCCCATCTCACTGACCGAAAGGCGCTCTCCGAGCTTAAAACGTCAATACTGCTTCGAGCTAAGGCGCCCTGGAGGGGGCACTCCCAAAGCTTCGAGGGAGCGCCCACCAACCGTACTAGGCGCTCTCCGTATTTAAACGTCAATACTGCTTCAAGCTTAGGCGCGCTGGAGGGGGCAGGGAGCGCCCGCAAACCGTACTAGGCGCTCTCCGTACTTAAACGTCAATACTGCTTCTAGTACAGCAGATACGTGACAGAATTGTGCCTTTAATGATAGAAACATGAAACTTGGCACACGTATACTACACACCAAATGATTTAATTCTGGATACGCGGCCATCTGAGATTTCGTCTATTGGAGTAATGGCAGCCATCAAACTGCTAAATTTTCGTACTTTTTTCGAAATTTCCCCATTTTGACCATGAAAGAGCACGTTTTTGACAAACATCATACATTACATATTTAAACTACATTAAATTTGCTACAAGTTGATACCAAAATGGAGTTGTTAGCTGTAATAGTTTTTGAGATACAGCTTCTCAAAGTTTCACAAATTCTCCAAATTTGAGCATTTTTAGTTGATTTCCTTGTTTTATCATATATATGCAAATGTCTTTATATTTTCAATAACCTACATTGTATAAGCAGTGAAGTAAACATTTATTGAATTTAACATTTTGAGGAGGGTGGGAGAAAGGGTAAAGGTTTTGAGTGAGGGGGGGAGGCTCCGGTTCACAACCAGAGAACTGATAACCAAAAGAGAGAGAGGATATTGAAATCCAAAGCTTCCTCTGAATATCTTTAGAGTTCCTTCAAACCTTTTTGAATCATGTTAAATGACAACTGTTAAAACTATACAGAATTATTGTTGTTTCATGCATAAAGAGTATGCTCCTCGTAATTATAAACTCATGTTTGTGAAAATTGCAACATCATGAAGGACTTGTGCGAATGGGCTGAAATTTTCAGCAAATGCAAAGTAGGGTATGATATGCAAATGATTAGAATTTTAGACGCGTAGCGCATGCGTACGCTGAGTAGCGCCCTCTGAACGCCATATTAATCCGAATAAATAGACGGCTGCAGCAAGGTGTGTATGGTTATAGGTGGTTATCTGCTAGTGATAAACGTTAGATGAGACGTTGCTTATGCCTCTTCGTCAAAAAAGAGCGAGGTTTCAATAACAAGGAGTTTAAACGGGGGAGGATCATCGGCCTTCGTGAAACTGGATTGTCTTATCTTGAAGTAGCCGCTCGTGTGCAGCGTAACAGCAGCACAGTGATGCGTGTTTGGAAGCAGTGGACGGACGAGTGTTGGACAGCTCGGAAATCCGGGAGTGAACCCTGAAAAGTGACGTCAGCGCGCGATGATAGACACCTTATCCGCATGGTACTGACGGACCGTACAGCTTCTTCCAGACAACTGGCATCACAGTGATCAACTGCTACAAGTGTTTCAATGTGTGCTTCATCAATTCGTAGACGTCTGATGCAGCGTGGACTGCGCACAAAGACTCCATTATAATACAAGATCCCGCTCACGCTAAACTATCGCCACCTGCGGCTACAATGGGCTAATCAGCATAAAGGACTGGCGGGCTGATTGGCAGTATGTTGTGTTTTCTGACGAATCCCGCTTTAATTTGTGGCACCATGATAGCCGCATTCGCGTCCGACGCTATGCCGGTGAACGCCGCCTTCCAGAGTGCATTATCGAACGTCACAGTGGACGAACACCTGGAGTCATGGTCTGGGGTGCCATATCATATCACGGACGATTTCAATTGCTACGAATTGTGGGTAGCCTGAACAGCAACCGGGACATCAGTGAAGTTCAACAGCCCCAAACTTCCTTCAAGGCTTGTCTGGCGCTGTATTTCAGCAGGATAATGCCCGCCCTCATGTCGGTAGGACAGTTCAATCCTTCCTTGCAACGCAGCAAGTACAGCTTCTTCCCTGCCCAGCGTATTCCTCAGACATGTCGCCGATTGAACGTGAGTGGGATTTCGTTGGTCGGCGTCTCGTTCGTGATCCTCGTCTTGTTGCTTCTACAGACAAACTTTGGGTACGCATAGAAACAGTATGAAATGCTATTGATCAGGCAGACATTAAAAATTTGTTTGACTCCATGCCACGTCGCGTAGCAGCACTTATTGCAGCGCGTGCTGGCTACACAAAATACTTATTTCAATATTTTTAAATTATTTGTTGGTTTTCTAAGTTTGATCATTTTTTTGACCATTATCACTCAGCTGTGTATTAAATTTCATTCAATTATGACGATTCCTTAATGGTGTTGCAATTTTCACAAACATGAGTTTATATTTATTATCTTTATCTAAATTTGTGAGCGTCTACTATTGAAGACAAAATTCCATCAATTTTGGTCACATATCTGCTGCGCATTTTGGACGTTTAAAAAAGAACTATAAAGCGCCCCCTAGCGGTAAAAGTTAAAATCCATTTAAAACACACAATGCGATAGAACTTTATTCGAAAAGGACATTAAATTCCATGATTTTTTTCGTAACATACGCTATTAACCTTGTGAATATCGAAACAAAGAAGCACATAAAATATATTCAGAGGCCACCTTTCGAACGTCCGCCATTACTGAAACATTCGAACTCTCAGATGGCCGCGTATCCAAAAAGACTCGTAATTATACGTACTATATGCACACCAAGTTATATGCTTCTATCATTAAAGGCACAATTCCACTTTTTTTTTGTCATATATCTGCTGCACTATTCGAGCTTAGGCGCCCTGAGGGGGCACTCCCAAAGCTTCAAGCGGGCGCCCGCCAACCGTACTAGGCGCTCTCCGTACTTAAACGTCAATACTGCTTCGAGCTTAGGCACCCTGGACAGAGGTGGCGCTAGGAAATGCCCGACAGGGGGGCAAGCTTCCCCGACAGGGGGGCATAAATAAAATTTTAAAATTTACATTCACTAACTCCCCCCACCCTCTTCTATCTTTCCATTTTTTATGATGCGTAAATACAAAAGTAATCATTATTACCTCTAACAAAACAAATACGAGTTTTATATTTACAGCTTATCATCAAACTAAAAAACGATGATTGAAACTAAATAAAATGATAGAAACATACTAATATAAGTTTTATTATCCGAAATAAATAGATATACGGAGAACGAAATTATTAATTAATGAAAATTTTGTAATTTTTTTAGGGTTTCACCAGCTTAGTTACGTCTGTTTTTTAAATTCTTTTTACTATAAATAAAAATATCGTGGGACCCCCCCCCCTCTCCCCCGTTTTCGTTTCTTGAAAAGAAATGAAAAGAAAAGTTTGTTTCGTAAATTAAAAAACACTCCATTTTTTATTAGAAATTATTAATTTCCCCATAAATATTTTTATTTGTTAGAAATCCTAATTCTGAAGTCCGAGTAAAAATGTTGGATTGAATTGACAATTTTGGAGTGATACCTTATAGTAAACTGCAATTTATCACTTCAAAATACCGAACTTCTTCAACTTTTAATCGGCTACTACGCCTCTTGTGCTAACTTTTCTCATTTTATTTAATTTTAAATGACATGCCACCCGAGTTTCAAAATAAAACGTTGTTTTACTTTCGGTTTTTTGGAAAATATTATTTAATTATTGAATATAAGACTAATAATAATGAAGAAACATTTTAAATACATTTCTATTTAGTTTCATCTTTACATCACTTACATTAAAAAACGAAAACCACTAGAACTTTATTTTGCGAGCTTTTTTTGGCTGCAAAAGCTTTTACTATATTATCAAATGTTTACTTAGAGAATAATGATAATAATAATAAAAACAAAAATAAATACAAGCTGAGTAACCTTAAATATTTTCAAAACAAAAACAGTGTTTTGAATTCATAATTGAAAAATCGGGAATCGTGTAAAATGAGAGTTCTATCTTTATTCAGTTTATCTCTAGTTTTTCAGTAGTCTTTATTTTGAAATTAAGAAAAAAAAGAAAAGGAATGCTTCCAATTGTTTAAAAAAAAACTCGTTACTAAATACCAAATGAGTAATTGTTTTCCTTTTCACATTGAATATTATATTTAATACGTTTGAAAACTATTTGAAATGAAAAAAATTTTAAAAGCCTCAAATACTTTGCAAATTAAAAATATTTTCATGAATTTCACTTTAGAAAAAATCTCAAGTAAAAAAATTCAAATAACATTTAAACTATCCAATATACAGCATTAGAAGAAGTGTACAGTGAAATTTTAAGAAACTTAGAAATCCTAAACTTTACTGTGTAAGAAATGGAACGAGAGTATTAAAAAAAAAGTTATTATTGAATAAATGTTTATTAATTATCATTTGTTTATTAAATACTCTAAGAAACATCACATATTATGGTTGAAAAATATTCTGTACAATTTATTTATTTATCCGGAAACCCGATTAAGCGATTTACTTTAAAACCGGTCATTTTTATTATTCAAATTGTTTAGAAATATATATTTAAAATATTTTTTTAATAAAAAATACGAGCATCCATGCAGACTTTGATGCTTGAAGCAGTTGCTGAATAATCTTACCTGATTAAAGAATAAACCCCTCCCTAGTTTCTGAAAACGGAATATCATAGAGGAAATAAGCAATATTAGAAGAGAAGAAATAAATCCGTTGTGCTAGCTAAAGATGCCCTTTAGTGAATGATTCTACTGGAGACAGATAAGGGGGACTTGTGGCTCCGATTCCTAAAACAGAGGCTACCGACAAGGGAACGCTGCAAGGATTTTCCCCTAGGCCAGTGGGGTGAACGGGTGAACAAGCTTTCGTCATTTTAAGCTAAAAGGAAGACACCATGTTGACAGTTTTATTGCAGTTTAATCTTGGAAAAGGGACGCATTTTCCGCTTCTTTGTATCGGGGTGCTTTCAAAGCTTCACTTCTCGGAGTGAGTGATTCAAGATGAAACTTTAACTGGTCACTCTCTAAAAGAAAATATATTCAAGCCATTTACTGGCCTCTTCTCACTTTCTCTCCGTTAATCTTTCCTACGCCTTTTAAACATTAAAAGACATTTCTTTAAATTCTTCCTGTGCCTGCATTGAGACTTTTTTTAGGGAGAGCTTTCTTTTAAAAATTTGTCTTTTTTTAAAAAAATAATGAAAAGAAAATTATGCAGTTACTTAGCCAGTTCAGCACCCCTAAATTCTGGCGCCCGGGACACGAGCCCGGTTTGTCCCCTCTAGTTATGTCATTGCTAACCCCACTCCCCAACAAATGTTCTTTTCAAAAAACATCTATAAAATTATAACCACTTTAAAAGTTTCTTTTTAGTTGAGAGGCATGGAAATTCCTTTGGTTTTTCCCCCGCATAGGACAATACTACAAAGTACTATTTTTTCCATTCTACACTTCCACATAGTAAAAAATTAAATAGTTTCGTCTACACTTATAGGATAATTGCTGAACGCTTTGTAGGCGAAATTTCAAATCCTGTTACAGAAGAAAAAATATTGCGCATTTTATCATATGTTAATTTAAATTTAAATACAATAGAAAGAGAGAAAAGCTGAAAAAATTAAACCCGAAGCTCAAAAATATCCGTAAAAGAGACAAAATTAAAAATGAATGGACAAATCGATATTAAAGGATATATATATACGAAAAAAACGGAGAAAGAGATCAATTTCGTATCCATCTTTTGGCTTTTGTTTTTTTTCATATGTTGTGTCCCAAACTTTATTTGTTGAAAATCCCTTTCCTACTCCAGCCTAGCTCATACTCATACGACAGAATTAGCAAATTTAGATACACTATTAAAACTGATAAGAAAAGAAAAAAGAAGAAAATAGCAAAAAAAAAAAAAACAAGCCGCCCAGTCCCAAAACAATCTCAAACTTGCTTTTCCAAATTCTGGCCTTTGATCGAACTTAAATTTTTTATTACTTTAAAATAAAATTAATGATTACAAATGTTATCAGAATCTCTACATCAGAATCTAATACATTTCAGCAGGCCTGCCTTTGGGGGATCGGAGGCGAAAGCAATGTTCCACCTGACTTTGGGAAACTAATTGATTTACATGCAAGTGGGTGTGGTTTTGCTATTTTTTTTTGGTATAATTTACAATGAGTATATACCCCTTGTCCCCCTTCTGGAAAAACGTAGGGAAAAATCTTATATTTTTGTGCATAGAGAATTTTAAAATTACTCAGTGCATGTTTACACTTAAAACAAATTTTCCAATGGCATAAATGATCTTCCCAAATACATCCTATCGTGATTTCGAGTTGATTATATTTTGAACGGCGGAAATATAAATTGACACAAATAATAGAACTTTTAATTTAATCAGCTCAGTTAAAATCAATGCTAACCATCATTCTTCATGTATTATTCAAGCGGCAAAAGACTACATTCTGCAAATATCGTTTAATGTTTTAAAACCATCGGCATAGTATAACACAACAATAAATTATATCGATAAAAAGTTATCATATTTTTTTTCTTTTAAAGCAAATGTACATATGCATGTTAGAGAAGGATATGCAATGCAATTAAATAACAAATTGAGAAGCGAAGCTCTATCATTTCTTTAAATGAAACACAATAAGTTCTTACCTCTGTAATGAAGAAAATTATTTTGAGCTTTAACTTTACTTTCTTCTTACTATTCGAGTAAGTGCCTAACTCATTAGACAGAACTTTAAATTGCGTCGAACCACTTTACTAGAATCGTCCAACTGTACGACGATTTTTCGAATCGCTTTTGAAAAGTTTCGTCTGAGGTCTTCCAATACGGGGCAGCATTTCCCCACTTCCCATTCTACATTTCCTTTGAAAATTTCCGATAGCCTAATTGTCACCACGGTCCTTACGCTGATGGGCTTTCTACCCCCTGCTGACAAGACGACGCGACAGTAGGCCAGCAGGCAATGAATGACAGGAAATCATTTAGAAAGAGCAATTCATCGAATCGCCATAGGGAAGATCGGAAAATGTCTCTCGAATGACAATGAATGTTTGTTCAAAACACACTACAAGCGGTTTTCGTGTGGTGTCTGATTAGGAAAAAAGATTTCTCCTTTTCAACAAAGAAACTTTGCCCAAAACTGAAATACCGTGTTCGCCTGGACACAACGAGATGAGAGCAGAAGGATGGATCACGAAAAGAACTTACCAGGAGGTTTTCGTGTTCTGCATTGGATAAAAATTCGCGCTATTTTTCAATTAATGGAAATAATTTAGATTTTATTTTTTTTTGTTTGAAAAAAAAAATTTCTTTGGAAAATTTTACTTATTCTGTCGGAATCTATTAGATTTCTATCGGAAAAAATTTTAGCGTCGGAATTTTTTTTCCGACGAGCTCGGAATTTTCCCCGACGGGGGGGCAAGACGCTTCCGACAGGGGGGCAATTGCCCCCCCTGCCCCCCACCTAGCGCCGCCGCTGACCCTGGAGGGGGCGCTCCCAAAGCTTCAAGGGGACGCGCGCCAAAGACGCCCTCTTTTCTCACCGACCGAAGGCGTCTCGGCGCTCTCCGAACTTTAAACCTCAATACTGTTTCAAGCTTCGGCGCCTCGGAGGGAGCGCTTCCAAAGCTTCAAGGCGACGCACGCCAAAGGCGCCTAGGTGCTCTCCGTACTTAAAAAAAAACAATACTGCTTCAAGCTTCGGTGCGCCGAGGGTGCCCCCTTTTCGCCGACCGAAGGCTCCTAGGCGCTGTCCGTACTTGAAACGTAAATACGACTTCAAGCTTCAGCGACAACTTCTCACCGACCGAGGCGACTATAGGCTCTCTCCATACTTAAAACGTTAATACTGCTTCAAGCTTCGCCGCCTCTAAAGGGGCGCTTCCAAAGCTTCTAAGTTGCTCGCCGAAGTCGCCCCCTTCTCACCGACCAAAGGCGCCTAGGTGCTCTCCGTACTTAAAAACCAATAGTGCTCTAAGCTTCGGCGCTCCTGAGGGGGCAGTTCCAAAGCTGCAAGGGGGAGCGCACCGAAGGTGCCCCTTCTCACCGACCGAAGGCGCCTAGAAGCTCTCAGTACTTAAAAACCAATACCGTTTCAAGCTTCGGCACCCCTCAGGGGGCTTTTCCAAAGATCAAGAGGGCGCGCCAAAGGTGTCCCCTTCTCATCGACCGAACAATACTGCTACAGAAACTAATAATGCTGTACAAGCTTCGGCGCCCCACAGGAAGCGCTTCCAATCTTCCAAAGCTTCTAGAGGGGGCCGAACGTGCCCTCATCTCACCGACTAAAGGCGCCTAGGTATTCTCTGTACTTAAAACGCCAATACTGCTACGTAGACTCTTAACACTCAGAAACAATTTCACTAAAAAAATAAGTTAGTAAAAGAACATTTTACAAGCATAGCCTGATACGTAACTTAACCCCCCCCCTCCCACAGCAGGAAAAAAATCCCACTAACCAGAAAAACAGCAATAGTTACACGGGGAAATATTTTTTTTTGTTCAATTCGGGGGGGGGGGCGAACTTACAAATATTTGCCGGTGGGAGGGGGTGGGCACCAAAGTCTATGTACGCTTATACGTTTCGAACATACAAATTAGTGAATAATTTATTTTTATAGAAAAATAGCGTGAGCGTGGCCAAAAACTATATTGGTTTTGAAGATGAATTATTTTTTAGGAAATTGACTATACTCGTTTACAAAGTTCTCAACCTTATGAAATAAGGAGCGTCCGCGTACTCTTAAGGGGTGCAATCTATGCAACTCATTAGTTTTCGCTCTAAACTTAGGGCGAATTTTCGCAATTTTGTACAAAAGGAATATGGGGCGCTTCCGGTTCCGCATCCCGCTATGGACGGAATATACGCAACTTGTAACGTATACTTCCCTCTAACTTTAGGGGAAAAATTTTGGAATTGGATGCAAAAGGAAAGAACATATTTGGAAAATGTATTTGACTCACCCTCGATTCGCAACCTGTGTGGAAGTGGGGACCGTTTGAGTCGCCCTAGGGGTGCAATATGTGCGAATTATCATCCCAACCCCTAAACTTTTGCGATAAAGTTTTGGAATCGCGCGGGCACGCCATCAAGGTTTAATCCGTAGTATCCCTAAGATTTGGTGGATATTTGTTCGATTTTATTAATTTCGGTTCAAGTAACTTACATTATATGACTTTAATTTCGTCTCTGGCTTATCTTTTGAAATGGTGTGTTCGATAAGTCCCGAATTCATTTAAAAATCTTAGTGTTAAATGATTTCAAATTTTACGACAATGTGTAATGGTCAAACTCCGGTAGAAAAATTTTGCACTGCTCAGGAAGAAAACAATTTTCTTGACAGTTTTAGTACTTCCCTGCGACGCCTCAAGACATGTTTAAGGTCAACAATGACGGAAAATCGTCTGGTTGGTCTGGCCCTTATGCAATATGCATATCCATAGGTATTTTCCTATTGATGTAGAGAAAGTCATCACGAAATTTGCAAAAAAGCGGAAGTAAAAAGCGAAGGCAGTTAGTATAACCGAGCAGCGTCACTACAAGCAGGATTGAGGCATTAATAGCATTTGAATTTGTCCAATGCAGAATCTTTTTTTTTTCCTTTATTTTTTTTTATTTTTTGTTACTCCACTTAAATGAAAAAAAAGGTCTAAAAATAGGAACTATTTTTTGTGAACCTACTATGTTTCTTGTTTTATTTATTTAGTTATTTATTTCATGTGGTGGGAGGGGGGCTAGAAACGCCATCGTAAAACTAAATTATTTCATTTTCATATTTTTTCTTTCCTACACTAATGTATTTTTATTTCATATTATTTTTACTGAACGGACAAATAACTGCTTGAATCTGAAGAAAATGAATAACAGACCAAAGAGCATTTTCCCCACTTTCTTAACTTATTTTAATTGAGGGGGGGGCGCCAAAAAATCTTTTTTTTGGGGGGGGGGCGCCGAATTGAGAATGAAACTGCGCCTCCCTGAGAGAAATCCTGGATCCGCGCCTGTGACACAGTATACCTTTTTAATGGTGAAGTCTTATAAATGTCCCATTTTCAACAGATTTACTTGTGTATGCTGCACAGTATGCGGGGAAACGAAACTTTCGTGAAACTGAAGGATTTGCATCGAAAAGAAAGTCAAACAAATGTTAAGTAACTTGATTCAAAGAAAAAATAAAATGCATGAATAAAGACAACAAAAGTCACAAAAATTTGTGTTCAAATATTTTTACTACTAAAAGAAGAGAAAAAAAGAAAAAAAAAACTTCAAAAAAGTTTCTTTTTTTTTTCATTTTTTGTTGAAGTAAATATTAAAATTTCTATCATGAAAGCAAAAATAATTTACTTGCATCTTTAATTTAATGACTTGCATCTTTAATTTAATGCAAAATCAAAAAAAAAATTTGTATTGAATTAAAGTAGTACCCAGTCGTACTTTTCTACTGTTTAACTATTGCATTTTATCTCTTATTCTTACTTATGTATTAATTTTTCTGTGATAAAATAAAAGAAAATGTTTTTTTACAACTACATCTATCCTGATCCGGATCTTTAACTTCCTGTTAAAGATCCGGGTAACTTCGGCTGTTTTACAGAGCCCTCTGTAAAACAGCCCCCACCAACCGACTGGGTGCCTCCCCCCCTAAAAAAGTTTAGATTGGGGATTGTTATTTATTTTAAATTGATTTATCATAATTTATTTTGGAAGTCATTTGTTTGTTTTAATTTATTTTTACTATTTTTTATTTTTCTAACTTTTTGATCGGGAAAAACTAAACTCGTTTTGCTGAAAACGGGTACAACAGTTGTGACATGAGTCTATCAAAATTTTTTGTTAGCCTTTATAATGATTTATTTTGGACTGTTATCTTATCATATTCAGCGGGAGCGACCTAAGTTTAGAAATATCTGTATATCTTTCAATTGTTTATCTTAAATTAGAAATATCTGATACTTTTTGCGATTAAAAAAAAGGGAAAAAAAGAACAGGATTGATAAGATTAAATTTTTGGAAAAAGCCAACAAATATAATTCATTATCAGAATAATGTAAGTTTCATAAAGTTCACAGTAACGGAGATTACTTAAATGCTCGGGAGTGAAAGGAGAGTGCATTACTTTTCATATCTATTTTCAGAATATTAGCACTACCCCAAATTTATTTTGTCAATATAAATTGAGAAAAAAACCGCGAAACATCGCTAAAATTTCGGCCTCTTGCATTGGTTGAAGATATCAATAAATATTTAAAAAAAAATTTTTTAAACATGATGAAAATTTTAGCAAAAGCATTCATAGAAAAAAATCTCTACTACCCATTTTCGGAAACAGTTTTGTATCGTTTTTCCGCTCCAGTCTGGTGAGCATTGTTAGGGAGAAGGTTATTTTCTCTGCATTGACACTGCGCTAGTAAAGAAACTACTTTTACAGAATTTGTCAATTGCAGTAGGACCGAAGACTTTAAATTGCAGGGTTGCCAGTCGTCCCGGATTTCAAGGTACAGTCCCGTTTTTTTTGAGAAACTGTCCCGGGGAACATTGATACGGGACGGCTAAAGTACCGTATTCTAGCTAGATGAAACATTTTACAAAACGAGACATTATTTTGAGAAAAAATAAAGTAAAAGAAAAAATGTGAAATGGAGTGATAAGAAAATTGATTGAATCATAATATTTTTCTGTTCTGAAGTGTAATGTTAGTCTTATGTTCGGTTTAGAGCCGAAATTATTGTGATAATTCATTTAACAAAGATGTAGTTCATTTTAAAAGTGGTGCAGCTCCTTGTAAACGATTTTACTGTGCCTTATTATATAAAGCCATTCTTAAATATTTCCTCATGAAAGAAATATAAGTGTTCAGCTACTATTAGTCACTGGATAGTTAGCTTTTGAAATGTGCTTTTCTTTGCTCTAATCTAAAAGAAGTAACTAAATATAATTCCATTTAGCAAACAAGTACATATTTTAAAAATATGAAGATACACCGTTTTTACAATGAATAACACAAATATAAATTACTATGAGTTTTATGCAAAAAAAAAAAAAAAGACGCAACAAAACTTTGAAAGAATTAGTACAGCAGTGAAACCAAATAGCAGACATGATTTGAAAAAAAGAAAATCCCCGACATTATGTTGGTACAATTTTTATGCTATAATATTCAAAAAAAAAAAAAAAGAAACTCTGCGTCTGCTAAACTGTAATCAAGATTTTTGTGTCGTTAAAATTATTTTGCATACATTAAAATTTTCAATTTGGTGTATTTGGCATTTTGAAAAAGTACATACTAAACATAAGTCATCACTTAAAACGACTATTATATCTTCCTCGCCAAGACAGGCCAGTCAATTGAGGGATCAATCAAGGAAAGTGTTTGTCAATTGCCACCTCGGTTTTGGGAAATTAATACTTTTATATATAAATAAAAGTGGTTTTTGCTGATATTTGGTATAGTTTGCATTGAATATATACCCTTTGCCCCCCCCCCCCGGTAAAATGCACAATGAAGAGCCTGCATCATTAAAAAGAAGGTTAATTGCAGATAAACACGAGCTTTCACAATATCAATTTAGTGCTTAGACTTTTCCCACTATTATTCATGAAGAAAAATAACTGTGCAATGGTAAAAAATGTAGTCTTCGTTCATATGGTCATTGTGTGTGTGTGTTTGTGTGTGTGTGTTTTTTTTTTTTTTTTTTTTTTTTTTTTTTTTTTTTTTTTTTTTGTATCTTTGTGAGAAACGTTTGATGTCAAAGTCAAGGTTGTAAAAATTTGATTTTTAGTTTTCATCTCCCCCCCCCTCCCGCCAAGGATCCTGTCCCGTATTTTCAGTTCTTAAATCTGGCAACCCTATTAAGGTGATCCGTATCAATGAAGGTGTGGATAAAAAGAAAAAAAAAAAAAAAAAAACCTACTAAATTGAGCCTAGGTAAGTGGTCCAACTTAAAAATAGTTTTTATATAGGCATAGTTTTCTGCCTCTGTACAATCTCACAGCGAGATATAGCCCAAATAGGAGTCACTGGATATTCCTGGAAAATTTAGTTATTCGCCAATTTTGTCCGACGGTTCGGCTAAGTTTGAGCCAGAATTTGCAACATTGCATTGAAAAGAAGGAAATGAAAATGTGCCTAATGCCTCTTCTCCCTAGATGTAGGAATGTGTGTATGCGCGTATTTTACCATTCAGTAAAATTCGGAATTTCATTTGGGACATAGAGGCAACCCCCTTCCCAAAAATTCAAGTTCGGGGCTTCTGTGGGTTGGGTACAGATAGTGCGTAAAACGCAACATTCATGACCAGTTATATATTGCGCTTTGAAAAGCTTTTAACTGCAATACTATGAGTGCATATTCAAATTAATAATTAAAAAAATAATTTCTAAAAAGTTACTGTAATGTAGTACTTGCAAAAACATTATTAAATTGGACGATTTGTGTGTTTCAATATTTATCTCTTGTTATTGAGAAAATCTCTCCAAAAGCTTAATACTCCTACAAGTATTGCTAAAGATCGTTTAAAACTGAGCTTCAAGTTTGTTTCTAGGACTTTTGTTTCAAAAGACTTCCGAGGAAACCTCCTGAAGACTCCTCTATTCAATTTTAAAATCCTACAGTCATTAAATTTCGAAAAATTGTCGAGGGAAGGCCCTCGAACCTCTCCGCTCTTAACATTATTAAATACAGACTGAAAAGACGTTCTTAAAAATACAATTTTGAAAACTTCCCGGAGAAGCCCCTGGTCCCCTTCCAGAGGCGTAGCAAGGGGTGGGCAAATCGGGCGACCGCCCAGGGCCTCGCGCCTCCTGGGGCCTCGCATCTCCACTTTGCCCCGAAGTTTTCTCCATTCGAACTTTTTTCCGAGTCAAAATTTTACAAAGAAAAACGAATCATACATGAAAACACTATTTTTTCTCATCAAAAATTTAAAAAAAAAGAAGGGGCCTTGCTTCGAACTTCTGTCCGATCCAAGTTTTTCCGAACTTTCGACTCGCTCTCTTATTTACAGTCCAGTTTTGGCTGAATCTTTATCTGCATTCAATTAAAGAACATCTGGGGTTACCTAATCCGGCCATGGGAACAATGTGACGCTATTTTTTTTGAAGGCGATGCCATACTTGCACCTGGCCCCCAAAATAAACTAAAATCGAAAACACGGATAGATTGGTTTTAGAAATTACCAACTATAACTAACAGAAGCATTTTTTTTTAACACTCAGGGCCTGATTTAAAACAAAAGCCCGAGAATCGTGGTCTACAGAGCAGGGACGTCATTTCAAGTTTTTCCAGGGGGGGGGGCAAAGGGTAAAAACACAGTACAATTTCACCAGAAAACAAAAACCAAGCCCACTTATATGTAAATACATTGATTTACTCAAAGTCGAGGGGGGGGGGGGCAAATGACCCCCCTGCCCCCCTAAATGACAGGCCTGCTACAGAGCCTGATTACTGACTAGGACCCCTGCTTTTTAGGGGCCTACAAATAGTTAAAATTGATTTAGCGAACTGACCATGTAAGCGAACTGACAAAAAAAAAAAAAAAACTGTAACTCAACGGTTTTTTGCTCAAATTGTGCACGTAAAGTAAACTCTTCAAGTTGTGGACGGGCTACTGTCCTAAAATTTATAAACAAAGCCCAACGCACACCATTTATTACGCGATTGAAAATGTTCACCTATTTAGGCGCTGTTATTTATAGATGCTAATTTTATAAAGATGAATTTTTGATCATTTAGTAGAATTTCTAGATTTTAAGTCTTATGTTTTTTCTCCTGAAACAAATCAACTGTGCCGAAAAAGTTGCACTAATGGGTGCAACATGAAACCAGACTTAATGCACACCCGATCTTATACAGCGTAATATCAAAGAAATTTAGAATGAACAAGTATTTAATGCAGTTTTATAAGTTATAAATTCATTTCACAGCTCACCAAAATATTGTGACAAAAATTAAATATATCAAGCATTTCAAAACAAATCGAACTGTCCCAAACTATAAGTAATTATTTCATATTGTTTGTTTTTAGCTCAAATATTTTTAATGCATAATATTTTAGTTTTTATGATTGACAACAAATACGAGAAAGTTTTCTTTATTATTTTTATATCAAACTCAAAAAAAAAAAAAAAACTCGCAAAATTTATTCGCCTAGTCTAAATTTTGCTCTTGCTACGCTACTGTCCCTTCCCCCTTTTATGATGAGATTCAAATTGCTAATATACTTCTATCTAGTACTGACAACTTCCTAAATCAGAAGTAGAATTCTCTTTTTCTCTCCCATTTCTTTCAGCACAAAGAGATTATGCTGAAAAAAAAATAGGATCCGTCTAACTCGTACACCCCTTTAAGTTTAGCTATGAAGCCGATCATGTTTGCTCAAAACATGATCGGCTTCATAGCTAAACTTAAAGGGGTCACGGGTGTGACTTTTTACGCATAAATTTTATTTAACTGCGAGAATTTTAAACTTTAACTTTACTTGAATGTATTTGAATATAAGAAACCATTGCGTATCTTAATACAGGGTTCTAATGAGGGGAAAAAATAAGCTGGGACATTGGGACACCCACCCTGACCTAAAATTTAAATGAAATTTTTAGAATTGGAGTAGGATTTTTGTTTTTTTTTTTTTTAGATTTCACTTTTGTTTATAGCTTGACCATTTTGGATACACATTTATTTCATAAAATTAATGCATATTATGTAGTACTGATGTTATTTGTTGAGCAAAATGTTGACAACAGAAAAAAGTTTTAGAGTAGCTAGTTACCGCTCCGATTAAAATTAAAATATCTTTCAATGTTTGTTGTATAAGTAATATTATTCTTTCAATCAACTACACAATCTGCCAATGATGCACTTGAAAGTCTTTAAAATTGTACGTCAGTGCTTCAAGAAAAAGTCTGAAAATTAGTTGACCAATAGCGCGTGTTGAAAACGGGAGCAGCGCACAAAGAGATTTTTATTGAGTGGGATTTCAGTAAAAGGCCGCCAAATAATCCAAGCGCGGATCCGAGACCCCTTTAAGAGACCAAATATAGCATAAAACTGCTTTTTTTTGGGCGTCTAACTTTACGAAAAACTTTGACCCCCTCCTTAATCGCAAGCTGGATCCGCCCTAGGCGAGTATCGCCCAATCCCGCATTCTTTAGGGCCAACCCTGCTTAATATAAAATATAAACTTTCTAAAACTTGTTTTTGTATTCTTCGAAACACAAATCATAACTGAAGAACGGTTAGAATTGAAACAGACAAGTGATTCATTTTTCTTTCTTTGTTTTTTTTTTTTTTTTGAAGAGATAATCGTTTTATCAGCAAACAGCAAGTAATGAAAGATTAAGATTTATTTTTTGAAAACGTATAGCAAATTGCAGTTATAAAATTTTCAAGAACGATAATGTTTCTCTGCTCAAAATTAAAATTTATTCCTCAACTATAGGGCAGAAGAACTTCTTTCTCAAGACTCAAAATTTTTTAGTTTTCTAACTGTGCGCGGTTGCTATATTCTACAAATAAAACACATTTTTCTATTTGAAACATAATTTATTTCCTTTAGGCATGAGAAATTATAAAAATTTTAAGGTTTTATTTTAATATTCAATTGATTTTACATATTCTAAATATTGATAACATCAAAGTAAGCTATTAGAATTTCTACAAAAAGCAATTCTGAGGTATGCAATCTAAAAATCACATTGCTAACCACTAATACAATTATTTTTGACAATAGTTAACATATCTAAGACACGAATGTATAGATGCAGTAAAGTAAATGCTGGGGGATTGCATACTGCTATATGAAGCTCGTAGAAAAGTTCTATTAACATAAATATATACAATAACCTGTTAATTCAAACTATAACAAACAAAAAGTGGACGAAATATAACAATTACTCTTCAAACACCACAATATGGCATAATGAACACGTTAAAACATTTAAAAGTTTTTTCAGATATCAAAAGTGCATTAAATGCATCACCTTATTTATCATTCAGGTAGATTTTGGAATTGTAGACTGAATATCTTCAACAAAGAAGATAATAACTAATCTTTTTTACGAAACTTTATCAAACGAATAGCTCTCTGTACATAAGGTACAAAAAAAGATAACATTCTAAAGAAAGAGATTTTTATGCTTGAAATTCATAATGAAAAATTTTGTGCAAAACAGACGAAATTAATTTCTAGCTAAATGTTTGTTAATTGGTACAACAAAGAAGTAAATTCAGTTTTTCAAACATGATTTCTGAAATTAGGATTTCCAAGTAAAGCTTAATTTATTTCCCTTGTGACTTTTTTTTAACAGCTTTTTTGCACATCAGAAAGTCTTAAATGTTACATGCAATCTAAAAAAGCAATTTCCCCTCAAATCAATTATTAAATGCAATGACTTGTGTTTTCTTCCCCCATACTGAACGACATGATATAATTATGTCTTTTATGATAGGAAATGGAAAAAATCTTGATGAAAACTTTGCTACATTTTTTTAAGTACACAAAGTAACATTTTCAGAGAAATTTTAGGCACACTTTATATCGGAGTTAAAGCTTTAAAAAAATCAAAAATACGTGCGAACATCACAAAATGTTTTAATAGTCTGACTGCAATAACGGAAATTTGTTCTTATTTATTTATTTATTTATTTTGAATTTAAACTATTAATTAGTTCATCGTAAACAACTTATTAATTATAACAAGTATTATAAACAACATATACTGGCGGAAAAAAAATCCCAACACCAAGAAAAACTTGTGCTAGATAAACGAAATTTGGTAGGCGTGTTTATACAACTGAAAGACATCGATTGAAATTTCGCACTCCGCACATAAGTGTGGCGCAGCTGGCGTCACTCAGAACATGCAAATCAGGCTTGTTTTAAAAGCGTTTTGTGAAGCTCGTGAGTATTATTTTCCCGTGAAATTTGACGAATTGCGATCATGTTAGCTAGGATTGCCTTTAAGAAGACGAAGAAGCCATTATTCACAGCTCACCGAGTTTGAACGAGGTCGTACAATTTGGCTACGAGAAGGTGGGTTTTCATTTCGCGATATTGCAGAAAAACTTGGGTGGGAATGTTTCCTCCATGCATGATTATTGGAAGCTATGGTCAAGGGATGGTACTACCTCAAGAAGATCGAGTTCCGAGCTGCCACGTGGCACGACTGAGAAGGAAGATTGCCGAATCTTGCGTACGGATGCGACGCATCGTACTGCATCTGCGGCTGACATTCAAGTTGCAGTTGGTACCGTCGTGACCCAAGGAATGATGAAACTGTTAACTTCAAGGACAGCTCCGAGCCAGACAGAGTGTAGCCGGTATTCCATTGACTGCAAACCATTGCCGTTTCCGACAGCAGTGGTGCCAAGACGGAGCTCACTGGAGGTTGGAGTGGAGATGTGGTGTAATTTTTGATGAAAACAGATTCTGCCTTAGTGCCAGTGATGGCTGTATATTGGTCAGAAGGAGGCCAGGGGACCGCCTGCACCCAAGCGGTCTACGGCCTAGACACACGGGACTCACACCTGGAGTCATGGTCTCTGGAGCAATTTCCTACGACAGCAGGGGCACTCGTGTTTATCCCAAACTCACTGACTGAAAATTTGTCGCCAGTCTGGTAATTTAACCAAAAATAAAGCCCTTCATGAGTAGCATTCAAAGGGGAGTTTTCCAACAGGATAACGCTCGCCCTCACATCGCTGCTGTAACCCAATGTGCTCTACAGAGTACTGACATGTTTCCATGACCTGCAAAATCACCAGGTCTGTCTCCAATTGATAACGTATGGGATATCATTGAACGGCACCTCGGGCATCATCCACAGTCAGCAATGACAGTCCTAGTATTGACACAACAAGTGTAAGAAGCATGTCACTCCATACCACAAAGTGACATTCGGCACCTGTATGACATAATGCATGTACGCTTGCCAACAAAATTTTGGAGGTTACACCCTCTATAAAATTAACATAATTTCACATTTGCACAGCATTTTCTTGAGCTTAAATTAGCCAGTAATCTTGTACATTTAATCAATTAAACATGTTAACTAGACAATTGCTTACCCCAATTTCAATACTCTACAGTAATTTTTTCTTGGTGTTGGGATTTTTTTTTCCGCCAGTGTATATAAAAAAACACAAGCAAATAAAAATAATATGAGCATTAAATAAATAAACAAGAGTTTCAATTCATTGTTAATTGACTTTTTTTATTACATGGAGGTAACAAAATGAAAATTCAGTTAGCACATCTTTTTCATTCTGATGAAATGCACTTGTAATAATTGTATATTTAACTAATAGTAGCCTTATTTATAACAAAATTTATATACCTTATTTTACAATAGGATTTCCTTTAACATCTAGAACAGGGGTGGCCATCTTATCAGTCATTAAAGTTGCTTTTCCTGACATATTGTAGGTTCTAACAACAATGTGTAAGGATTGTTTTCTTGATATTTTTTAACTTGATAGTAAGAGAAAAGATATTGATTAAATATTTTTGTAACATTAATAAGTTTAACATTATATGTATTAAACAGCGCATAAAAAAAACTTCGGTGGAAAACATGCATATGCATACAAAGATACCAACCAATAAGAAATTCGAATCTTATCAGGTCATATTGTGGTGATAATCTTAAAGAATCTTCAGAGCATGAATGAGTCAAGGAAAAATTATGCTATTCTCTTAGTTCTTAATTAAAAGAAAAAAAAGTATAAGTACCCTGGATTCAGTAATATAGTTGCCGAATAATTCGGCCACCTCTGATCTAGAATGTCCATGACCATAATATTTTTACACATGAAATATAAATGATACTAGTGATAACACATTTATTTGTACATTGAGATATTCATACATGCACAAACGTGCACATGGACAAAGACTAATACAAGTATGTACAAATAACAATTCAGATCATATAAACTAAAGTCAAGGAACTGGTCCATAACTCATTGTATAATTTGATGTAAGCACACCTCTTGAATTGCACTTCAGACAAATCGTGTTAAATGTTTATAATAGAGAAAATAAAACATTAGTTGAATGTGAAGCATACATCATAAATCCAATGATAAACAAACAAAGAAAAAAATTACATTCTTAATGTTTAAATATATGCGACATTTATAAAAACCTTTTTTTATTTCATAAACCATTAAACAATACAAATTCATTAAATAAGTTAAAAACTATTATTTTGATGGATTTGTTTCTCATGTTTAAACAAAAAACTATAAACTCAGAAATAAAAACAGAAATTTAAAAATAAAAATTGCACTAAAACTTGCATCCAACCACCTTTAGTTGCATACTAGTGATTATATTCATTTAACATTCAGTAAAACTCGACGATTTCAAACTGATTAGTACCATAGCCTGTTAGTGAGTCAGTAGAATTCCACAGTATTTGTTCATGACATTTTCAACAGTTTGTACTTATGAAATGCTGCAGCCCTTTGGAAAGGGGAGATAGGAGATTGGCCCATCTATCCGAATTGATTTTTTGAACTAAAAGAGTATAATCAGTTTTGAAACATAAAATGAATAAAAATATAACAAAATATTTGATAAAAATATAAATATATTTACAGTTAAAACCGCTTGTTGAAGCAAACAAAATGTAAAGCAGAAAAAAAAAAAAAAAAAAACATTCAACAACAATAAATATCTAGAAATACTCAAAACAAATTTTTAAATGGGGAAGTGCTCCAGTAGTCGGCCAGTCTCCAGTAGTCAGCCACAATGACTTAAAACTCCTCATAAATAGTACATTTTTAATTCAAAATCAGATATGGCGCATTCACACATTCATGTACCTATTCTCAATCATCAACCAGTGGCAGTTAAGTTTTAGGTACTTTTTTTGAATTAGTAATGAGTCATTTCATTTTGAATGGTGTGCCCGTCATCCAAGATTGCGATTCTGCTTATTTTTCAGCTAAGATGATTCTGTGGCCGACTACTGGAGCATTTACTAGTGTTGACAACAGCTTGGATTTCAACATATTTTTTTTTTTTTTTTTTAATTTCTGAAACAAGTAGGTGATTCACTATCAGAAAGGTTCATGCTAAAGTTTTATTTTGTTTTTGTTGCTGTATTGATAGCTGAAAGTTCTAGGTTAGCCAAGATCCACAAAAGATCTCTTAAATGGCCGACTACTGGAGCATTTACCCTACTTTGTATTTAGTGGTGAAAGCAAAATGTTCAACAGGTGTTCAACATTCATATGTATTCATATTTTTGACAATGAAGACTGGAGCTTAACATATAATTTTTCTGTAATTAATTTAATACATATATATACATATATATATATATATATATATATATATATATATATATATATATATATATATTATATTAAATAAGTACTAATAATAAAAGGAAAATATGGGACAATTCTTCATGATGATGCTTAACAACGTCAAGAGCTTTCAATCTTATTAACCCATTAATGCCTGACATTTTTTTTCCAAAGATATTTTGTATACTGGTTACAAACAGTGTTTAATGGACAGGAAAAATAATTCAAAAAATATCATGTAAAAATAACTTTTTATTAAGGAAAGAAAAATCGTTCCTTGAAAGTTACTATATACCCCAGAGGGTACATACTTTTTTTACTATGTTTTTTTTGCTGCCTACGATATAATATTTAAAAAGACAGTTTATAAGAAGAAATAAAATCAGCAATTAACATAAACTGGGAAGCTGGGAATAACTTTGAAAACTTAGCTTTTTTTCTTGAGATTGTGAACGATGTACTTTTTGATAAAGATCATATTAAAACTGTGCTACAGAACACACTTTACAATGGTTATGTGCTGCAATCTGTTAATAACGAATTGAAACAATACCAAGGCACTCATTGAACACTATTATTTGGTTGAAATGTTCATTTTGGGGAAATTCAGACCCTTTTTTGGACCATCCCTAAAAAGGGACGATAGGCATTAATGGGTTAAAAAGTGCTTTTTCTGAAAACGGTAAATCAAAGTACCTTATAACAAATAAAAAATTAATCAACTCATTAAAATAGATGATATGTGAAGAGATTAGACATGCATTCTTACCATATGAAATTTTATGGCAACAAATCAACACTAACTCAAAATGGTCAATTTGTAAACATAATTCTTCAGAGTTCAAGCCTTTTTTTGAAATGCAAATATGAGATTCTATTCTAATTTTCTTGAAGAGATGTCACCTATATTGTCAATAACTTAATTTAAACAGCAAAGCTGATGATAAATATATTACAATAAATTAGATCAACAGTATAAAAACAAATAACAACGTATAACAAGTCGACAAATATTAATGTCACTGAAAAATTAAATGAATCGGTACCTTTTTACAAAAAACTCTCTTAAAATCAATATCTTGCACAGGTATATTTAATCAAGTTTTTCATTAATATATTTTATGTTTTAAATTTTTTTCCTCTCGTAATTATTTTGTTCAGAAGAAAGTATATTGTGTTTAGATCTTACTCAAAAATCTTCTGTAGTTGGATAGGAAGATTTTATTATAAACAGAAGCAATATTGTATTATGTTTATATGGAAAATTAACTTCATGTAGGGCTAATATTGTGCTTAAATTTTGACAAATGAATTAATATCATATAAAGTGAATGTAAATCATTATAACAGCAATATATAATTTCCTAGGAATCTGGAAAGAACATATACACACGTGGTTCATTAAAATTTTGTTCACTAATTTGATATCATTGCATTTGAAAATGTCATTCATTTATAAACTGTCACTAAATTTCTTGCAGCAAAACAGCTGTTTTTCTTGCCAACTATAAACTAAAAACAACTGTTAAAACTATGCTTCTAAATTGGAAGTGCATTCAATTTTGTTTAACTTGAAATTAAAGATATTTCTCTTAGGTGTTCAAAAGCAAAAAGGAAAGACGTATCCCTCAATGAATTTAAAAAGTAATTACAAGGCATAAAAATTAATGGAATTATGATCTTGCAAGATGTAAACGCTCTTGGACAACATACGTCTAGAAAATAATCATTTATATGGTAGTAATATACTGTTCCAAATTGAATTACACCTCGTCATATGATTTTTAAGACAGTTTTATAAATAAATTCGCTCATTTTCAAATTGTGCTAATGGGTAGTTATCAATATTATAAAACTTAAAATGAGGAAACTGTAAAATACTATACCAAACATACTATAGCCATTAAGTTCATTCATTTCTGTGAAATAGAAATACATGGTAACTAAGATGTATCTGAATATATTGCAAAAACTATGAAAAAAAAAAACATTTTTTTGCACATGAATTCATCACAAATTAAAAAAACTAGGAGGCTGATTATGAAAAGATGGTGGAGCCTGATCCTGATGGTAGAATGGAGGTCCACCAGTTATTAACGCTTGACAAGTTGGTGCATAAACAGGTTCTTTTTCTTGAAGGCTTGTATTAGCCATAGGATTATAAGAACATTTAGCATTTTCTGTTGGGCAAAACAATTGCGGTGGAAAATTAAATTTTTGCGGGGGGCCTAACTGCATATTATTTTCTGATTCGAGGTGAGTCAAAGCTTTTGGAAATTTTGGCTTACGAGGTATTTTATTTTGTGTCTTCGGACCGTCAACTCGTGAGCAGAGTTCTTTACGTGGTGACAGAAAACTAAGACTGAATTCTTCATTGAAAACAGTTCTATAGATATTTTCCTTCACATAAGGTTGATTATTAAACTGACTCTCTTCAACATACATACCATACATCTTCTTTACATTAAGATCTGGTTTAAGAAACTTCCCTTTCGGACTCAAAGCGTAATGGCAATCGTAACGTGGAAATTTATTAATGTGTTCGCGAACACGATTCAAATTCTCTTCACTGGTCTTGTTTGCAGGAGTTTTTTTCCCTCGAAGATCTTCCCCGGGTTCGCGCTCATTCTCCTCTTTTCTCAAAGCTCTGGCCAGTCTTCCATTCGACACAACAAATGTGTCTAAAAAGTAAACTTTGCACACCTGTTTGCTAACTCGACCCACATTGATACGATATTGATATGTAACTCCTTTGGGTCCTCTGTTTTTACAGTTTGACCGTGGTCGATGCTGTTTGACAGCCTCTCTAGTGACTAAGCCACTAAGATAAGCATTCTGCTTTGAAAAATTGCCCATCTTCCAGAACTTGTCAAAACATTTCAGTCTTTGCTCAGTTGTCACTTTGGAATTGCATTTCTTTGAGCACCCACAATCTTTGTCATCAAATTCTTTTGCCTTAACAACTTTTCCTTTTTTTGTGATATATTCCTGTCCTGTATTGCGCAAAAACTTCCTCAGTTTTGTTTTATGATTCATTTCATTTCTCACACGTTTTTTACCACTTGATTTCTGTTTTTTACCTGTAAGAAAAAGGTCTTAGAGTTATGTATCCTTTAAAATCTAAACATTTAAAAATGCTTAAGAACAGTGATTTGTGGGAACCAGCTCTCCACCCAATTTTAACAACAATATAACAATTTTATCTCATTTCTTACATTAAACATCAGAGCCTTTTTTCTTCCAACATAATCCTTTTCAATCAAATTTTAACTATTTCATAACCATGATGAAATGTTTAAATTTTCAAAAAAAAAAAGCAACAATGTCATACATCATTAATTCAAGTTAAAAATTAAATAATTAAGATTTTTAGGAACTATATTTAAAAAAAAAAAAGCACTGTTACTAACATTTTCAATGAACATTGTAAAAAAAAACGAAACTTGAAATCATCCAAGAAAAAATTAAGTTGTGATTGTACTTGCATTTTTTTTTTCAGACTTGAAACTTCATATAGTGACTTTCATGATTTCAAAACATTTTCCAAATGCAATCTTGATTTCTGTCTCATTTGAAAGACTCAAGATTTATTTTGTAGAATATTTTGTTTCAGCTACAAATCAAGTACGCTTCCTTGAAAAGTTTTCAATATTTTTCATTAGTTTTGTTGACATTGCAATCACTTCTACAATATTTATATAACTTTGAATATTGCAGATTCGTTCACTATAACGCTTAATCAAATCATTTTTTCTAATAAATGAAAGAGTAGGAATACATTGCCCAGGTAGAAAATGCTCACCAGCTATTATAATCCACGTACATTTACAAGCCTGTTTTTTTTTTTTTTTTTCAATTTGCGATATTTACGTTCCATGATTCATTGCTTTTATTTTTTGTCTGGGGTATTAAGTGCACATGTACGGACTGTAAGATACTGTCACAGTACTATTAAAATCTACTAACGAGTTAGTTATTACAAAATATTTAAAAAATAAGAGGAAATATTAGAAACAAGAAATTTATAAGAATCTATAACAACAGAAAAGAGACTAATTAATGCATAACTGAGGAATAATAGGATAAAGACAAAAATTACAGACATGTAAAGCGGATCATAGTTCAAGCCTTTGTAAAAATTATGACACTAAAGCTATATTAAAGTTAATATGTTGATCTTGATATGCACATTATCCACTTTTCATTAAAGAGGCAAATTGCACACAGTATTGTTAAAAGTTCTCTGTTTTTCAGAAATCCGCAGGCCTTTTGTTACAATCTTCCTAGTGTTCAATGTGCGTTTATGTATATAAAAAATAAATCTTAATTTAACCAAATAAGGAGAAAAGTAATGATGAAGTAAATAATTAACAGTAAATAAAAACACTCTGTTGCAATACATATATATAATATAAGTTTAGCTAGAAAAAGTTGAGCAAGTCCGAAACTTAGTGTACTGCGATTTCCCGAGTTACATAAAAGAGTAAACTTTCAGCACCAATGATCAATGAGGCCTTGTAAAATTTGCATTCAAGTTAGATAGCATGGGTCAATTAAAGGAGCTGGTTGTAGAATGAACCGAATATTTCACACCACTTCATCCCCCCCCCCCCAAAAAAAAGGTTAATTATACTGAGTGTTCTGTGAATGAACAAAATTAGAAGATCACTGATTTATGCACACAACATGCTCTATGCACATGCTGAAAGCTCTTGGTTAAATTTTGCACAGGCTTTTCTCTTTTTTTTTTTTTTTGCAATAGAGTTGTACTTAGGGCTTCTTTTTCAGAACACATATTATTTTGAATAACACATAGTAAACAATTAATTTTTAAGGTAAAATTTACATTCCAAAACAGCCTTAGTTAAAAGTGAGATAAGGGGGAGATCTTTATACAAAGGACCATAAAAAATATTTTTCTCTCTTTCACTCGCTTACATTCAGAATCAAAATGGGGAAAAAATAAAAATGTAAATATAGAAACATTTTGCTGACTATTAAAACTATCTACACTGTTTCATATATGCTACAAATTGAAGAAGCTGGGAGTTTGATTTGCAAACTGATGAACACTCTGATCTTGCGAAAAGAAAGGATTCGTGTTTGGCAGAATGGCTTGGCATGAAGGATGGCTATATGAAGAGGGTTTCTCTTGAGGTACGCTGGGTTGAGCGCTGAGATGGTTATATCCACATTTATTGTCGGTTTGGCAGAAGAGCTGAGTGGCCATTGGAAATTTGGAATGATGCGGAGGTGGAGGTGGCAGTGGAGGCCTCATTCCTTGTAAAATTAAGTTAGTATTGTTAATGGCAGCATCATCAGCCTTGCAGCTTTTTTTACGGTGCATGTGTGTCTGTGAAGTCCGGGTTTGCTGACATGGATCTCGTCGGGGAGACAAGAACGTCAAACTAAATTCCTCATTAAAAACACTTCTATAAATATTCTCTTTTACGTAAGGTAGGTTGTTAAATTGGCAATGTTCAACATACAGTCCATACATTTTTTTGACGTTTAGGTCATACTTTAGATACTTTCCCTTTGAGTTAACATTATAATGATTGTCATACCTCGGGAATTTATTAATATGATCTCGTACTCGATTCAATTGCTCCTCACTCGTTTTGTTCGCGGGTGGCTTTTTCCCCCTTAAATCTTCACTCGGTTCTTTCTCATTTTCTTCCTTTCTCAGGGCTCTAGATAATCTGCCATCAGAAACAAGAAATGTCTGCAAAAAATATTTTTTGCAAACCTGCTTGCTCACACGTCCAACACTGATACGATATTGGTAAGTGACACCTTTGGGTCCACGATTAGTGCAATTAAGTCGTGGTCGATGCTGTTTCACAGCTTCACGAGTTACTAATCCACTAAGATATGCATTTTGCTTCCCAAAATCACCCATTTTCCAAAATTTGTCAAAGCATTTTTCCCTTTGTTCTTTTGTTATTTTAGTCTTGCAACGTTTTGAGCAGCCACAATCTTTATCTTCAAATACTTTCGCTTTTACAACTTTTCCTTTTTTAGTCACATATTCTTGCCCTGTGTTTCGTAGAAGTTTTCGTTGTTTAGATTTTGACATTGACTCATTTTCAGTCTTTTTGCGTTTTTTAACGCCTTTTAAAGAACCTTTTTTAATACCTGAAAGAAAAAGGGTTGAGTTATGCATATTTTCAGTATTTTGATATTTTCTACTCTGTATGTTTGTTTACATTTAAGTGGGTGGTATGAGCTTGGAACTAGTCCCCATTTAACTAAATTATTATCAAAAAACATTTGAAACTGAACTGAAAGAAGAAAAACATTTATCTGATATAATGTTACATTGAATGATTACCTTGAAAAGAATTTTTTATTTTAAGAATTAATGGAATATTAAAGTATTGAGAGAACCATTTAATTTGTCCTTTTTTTTCAAAAGATTACTCTGGCGGTTATGAATGTTTCAATGACACCTAGCTTTGTTGGTTTTAGCGAGGTTAGTCAATAACATTCAGTTCATATCACATTGATTGGATGAAAATTACATCTTAAGAGCATCAAATGGGTGCAGAAGTTAATGGTCATAATGTTCTAACTTCGACTGATGAAGCATGCAGAGAATAGTTCCGTCCTTTTCAAGAAAAGTGGTTTTAGCATTAAAGACAATCCTTGCTCGGGACAGCAAATCATGAATCAAACCAAGATTTGGACATATTACCCGATAAAAATCAGCCTAAGAGAAGCTAGCAAAAGCATTTACAGCTACTCAACAAATAGTTCATATATGACTGAAATCCATGGCAACAATTAACTAGCAAGGCAATTGTTGCCTTAGAGCTGATTTACATATCAACCGTCAGTGTCATGTTCCATTTTTGTGCAGCAAAACTATTTTGGAATCAGTTGCCATAACCATTTAATTCATGCAGCGCATGTGATAGCCAATCAGAGGAAATGCAGAGAATGACAAAGAACAGAAAAGAAATAATGCTTTAACCAAGGAGGAATATGTCATTTCATTGGCTCTGGTCAGCTGCGCATTTTTTATCCTTGGTGGTGGGGAAGAATATTGTCACATAGCTATCGGAAGAAACTAGTCAGAATGTTGTACTATTTTAACCTGTTCGTTAACTTTGTGGAATGTGAACATAACGGTTCATATGTAAATCAGAAGTAATGAACTTAAACAAAGAAATATTAAAAGGCATTTTGCACTGCAAGTAAAATATTATGCATAGAAACGCTCAAGTGGGATATTTTTTTGCACTCGCCACATTCGTCGAACTTTTCTTTTTCTGATTACACTGTTTATTTTGACAGATACAGGACAAACTGGCTGGTTCACTTCTTCTGCAGAAATAAAAAAATGGCACCAAACTTGGATTGTTTCAAAGATCAGACATTTTAAAAATTTCCAACGAGATGAGAAAAGAAGTAGCCAGGGATAGACAATACTTTGACTAATGTGTTCATTTTTTTTTTCTTTCAGTAAATGCATTTTTAACTGCAAAAAGGTAAACCAAATTAAATTGCACTCCCAATAGATGTTTTTACTTCAAGTACACTAAAATGACTACACTTTAATCAATGAATTAAAATGATATATGTAATTATAAAAAAAAATGACATATCTCAATAAAAATTAGGATACATACAGTACTTAAAACAGAGTTTTAATATCCCAATATTTTCAGAACAGTACAAATAATATAAATTCTAAAAATTTGATACAATTTCTTTCAGTTGTAGTTGTTATTTTAACTGTGCAATTAAGTAGCCTAGCCCTCACAAAAACATCAAGTATACATTGTACAGCCTAAACTAAAACATATTAAATGTATGAAATAAGATGGAGTGAGTATTTCAAATTTTATGAAGACATGCATCAGTTAGTTAACTGTGGTTTTTACATTGAAAATCAAACCAATAATTGCAATGTTATATAGTCTGTTAAAATTAACTTTTATATCAATATAAAATTAAGGAGGCGATACTGTTATTTTTAAAATTATAATGCATACTAAAATATTTTGCTGGGTGAGGTGCTGAAGCAAAAGATGATTATATTTTTCTCAAACCGAATTGAGTATTTTAATTAGTCTTTTCTTAAAAAATTTTTGTTTCATTGTAATTCATTGTACACTTTTATTTGAATTCTGTTTTTTGATGGAAGCGGTTAGTTTAGTTTCCAAATTATAAGACCTATTAAAATTAAATTATTCTTCTGTAGGAAGAGAGGAATTTTAGTTTTGTTTCAATCAAATAGTATACGTGTTTTAACTGATTTTTTGTTTGTGTGCATGTGTAGGGGGAGGGGGGAATTATATTAGATATTTTACATTAAGTTTTTTCTTCAAAGGAGGGGTTTTTGTTTTTCATATCCATTTTGATTGAACTCTGTTTTCTTCGGGAGTGATATTATCATTTTTCGAATTTTAGTGCACATTCAAATGAAGTACTTCTTAAGCAGGGGGTCAGGGGGTGATAGAATCATCTTTTTCAGATTGTATTGCATGTTTAGTTAAAGTCTTTTTTCTTTGAGGGTGGAGAACATTCCTTTCACTGTAATTAAATGAACATTATATTTAAATTTTGTTTTCTTAGAGCCAGGAATATATTTACATTTTCCGAATTACAATATGTATTTAAACTAAATTATTATTCTGCTTTAGAGAGCAGGTTTTTAATTTTGTTTCAATTGAAACGTTTTTTTAGTTAAATTATTTTTTCCTCCGATAATTTTTTTCTTCTAATTTTAATGATTTTTCAGTGGATTTTTTTTCTTCAAGATCCTGGTGAGGGGGGTGGGGGGAGGACTAATTAAAATATGCAATACAAATTAGGAAAAATATAATCCAATCCCAAACATCAATAAAGTCTTGAAAACCAGTTTTTGGTCGTGTCACTGCTTCGACTCAGCATTACTACTTTTAAAAACTCTCACATCAGTTCACATTAGTCTAATTGAAGAAGAGAGCAACAGCAAACATTTAATTAAAATTTAAATTACTAATTTCACAGGGTTGTAGGCATTTGGAATAGTTTATCAAAAGTAGCTGTTGCCTGCAATGGAGTTGATAGTTTTAAGAAGGCATTTGACCTTCATTGGGAATCGATAAGTTGATTAGGACACAGCCTAGTTGGGCTAAGAGCCTGTTGTCGGTTGTTACTTCAATATGTGTATTGACACTACAAAGACTAATACTATGAATTTCATTTTGTAGTAATTTAAAGCAACTGGTGTTTTATGGGAGAAAAAAAAGGGTCCCAAAATGTTGGTCAAATTTTTCCCATTTCTGACATAAGAAGAGTTGAAAAACATTGTGGCGAAGGTATTCAATGGGAGTTCGCGAAAATAGGCGCTGAATGCATCAAATCGGTTTGCTTAATATATTCAATATTTTGCTGTTCAACACTACAACTGAAAGGAAACAAATTCATTTAATGTAGTTGTAAATCTTTTTTGGAACTAGTTTCCTATTTGTGTTTTAATGATGTTCATTTTATCGTGGTTTAATGATGTGCATTTAAGATAGTTGTAGCTTGTTGACAGATTTTACACAACTAGCCTCAAGTTTTAAAAGTATTCTATTCTATTTTATTTTTTGATGCAAGAATAAAGAGCATGGGGAATATTTGGACATTGCCTGGGGCGGTAAAATAGCTAGACCAGTTCTGCCAAGACCCAACTAAATGAAGGGTCTGCCACTGCAGTAGACCCATGTGTTTTACTGCTTTTGAGGATTTCAAATAATGTGTTGCTTAATTTGCATTTCAAAACCTCAAAATAACTAGCAAAATGCTCTGTACAAAGCACAAAGTTTGAAATCAGAAAATTTGCTTTATTTCAGTAAAAATGACAGAAAAAAAACTTTGAACGATCATGAACGTTTGTTAGATACTTTCAATTAAAATTAAATATGGAATAACTGCGTTGGCAGTATATTGCGGGGCATACTTATATTAACCTTTTTCACAGTGAATCATTTAGTAGATTGGTCACAGCTGATCAAAATCTAGAAGTGAATGCAAATTTTATATTTCCTGTCTCAGGAATCTACACAAATAAACCACAGAATCTGAATTCAAGATCAATTGAGAATGTGTTAAAGATAATTGTTTCGACTACCTCTACTTTCAAGCGAAACATTTAAAAAATCATATTTATTGAACAAAGAAAAAACTAACATTATCAAACTAACTCATCATAATTCTGATGAAAATGCAACATTGTACAACTGCTATGCAGTGCATTTTTGCCACACTAAATATCCATAAAATTCTTTTGAATTAGGAATTTAGCACTTGCACAGTACTACTTGCTTGAGCTTAAAATCAATTTTTCTAAGCAAATTATACGCTTCAACAAAAAATTTCAATTTTTTGGGAAAAAAAAAAAAAAAAAAAACATCTGAGACACAATTATAATTTAAAATTAATGTACCTCTTTTTGCAGGTAGCTCTTGTAGTGTTTGTTCTAGAACTTGTTCAACATCAGAGCGTTTTTCTAAAGTTATTAGTTCATCAACGTGTTCAACATGGTTAACATGGTCAACTCTAGGTGGTAAGTTTGTTAAAGACATCATTCAGAACTAATGCAATGCACAAGTGACAAATTTACAGAAGAAAAATATGGCTGATCACTGTTGCTCAAATGACATTTTCTCCATAACATTAAGAAATTTCGATTGTACGTCACTAATTTCCTAGTTTCATACTGTTTTCTGCACTAATTCTAAGATATTATCAAAAAATCTGAACTGCAGTAGATTGAAATATTAGTATTTTACATTTAAAAGCTAAAGTTGACATATTACAGACGACGCTATGAAAATTGTCAATAATCATTATCGATATGAGGAGAAATGATATGCAGGCAGAAAACAAAACAAAATCTTTTCGTTTTTTAAAGTGCTACTACATTATAATGTTTGAATATAGTAAACATCTCAATATGTATTAACATGGATAATTTCTCATGCATTTTTAGAGTATTACATCACATTTTGAAGATATTTCTTTAATGGAATACTTTTAAAATTTAAAAATTAATAATAGGGCTCTTTTTGTTTTATATGATGTTTAAACATGTTGCTTAGTCATAATATTAAACAGAATATACAATGCTTTAAACAGTTCTAGCGTAATTTTGTTTTGATTGGCAGGCATCATGGGATTCAATAATTATTAAATCCTTCCTCCATAGAGAAGTGAAGCACGAAATGTTTCTAATTATTTGAGAATTTTAGATTTTATTTGGCAACGTTTGATTCAAAATAAACTTTTTTTTTTTTTCATTGGCGGCAAAGCTGATTGTCAAAATAGTAGTGTATCGTTTGAAATGTTTGTTTGAATTGAAAGAAAAGTATTTTGTTTGTTAAATAATGTTTAATATTTTTTAATGAGCATTGCACAAAAATTCTGCATAAAAGTTAACACTTTGTTCCAAAGTACCCGTAAATAAATTCATTAACATATCTATTTTACACCACGAAGAAAATTGAAATTGTTACTGTAAATCCTACACAGGTAGTAAATGCATTACTTTGATAGTATTTATTACTGAATCATTTTAACTTGGTATAAGAAAATGCTCTTGTAATTTCTAAGCTTTACAAGCTATCCTGTACATATTAAATTTCTGTCCGAATCAACCTCGCGATTTTAAGTAATGAGTCTAAAATTTATGTTTGCTTATAAATACCATTTTAAATATTTATTAGTTTAAAATGTGGGGGTGGGGGTAGTTATAATAACGTGGAACTTACCAAATATTCATTAAACACATTTGAGAAGTACATAAGCACTTTGGTTTTCAAGTTTGGCGAAATGTTTCAAAACACAAAGAGGTCTATTACTCCACATTGTGATTATTCCCCTCAAAAAAGTTAGCACTTTTTATTGTTTTTGAATATCTTTTTCATGTGTTGCTTACAATGATGTTATAAAACCCCAAATTTAGAAATAACATCAAATATAAAGTTTATTGTTATTGATTATTGAAATGGAAAATTGTTACTTCTTATGCGAAATTATGACTAATTAAAAAGTAAACTATATGTCTTTGCCAGAAACAAATTGTGAAAACAATTTTTTTTCTCTTTGAAAATGGATTCTTTAGAACCCCGAAATATGTGTGCTTTGCTTTAATACAGGGCTGTCCAACTGCTAAGAGCCCTCGGGCCAGAATTTCGGTCACTGATCACCTGGCGGGCCGCAGTTTGAAAAAGTTGAACAATAGCCTGTTATATTCAATTACAGTTAATAGTTGAACAATTAATTACAATTACAAACAACTTACTTACATTTTAATGTGAAAACTGAGGCCTATCAGCCTTCTTTACAAGGGCAGGAATGTCGACATCGATGTTAGTCGTTGCCAGCCGAAGAAGGTCTAACAGTGAACTGTCAGAGAGAGAGGTCCTGTGGTGATTTTTGATAGAGTTCATCACCGAAAAAGCACTTTCACATAAATATGTGCTCCCGAACATAGAAGTTATTTTCAGTCCGAGGTCACGTAGATTGGGGAACCGTTCATTTGGAAGCAACTTGAAGAACTCAAATCCCCTTTCGGTTCTTGTTTGAAAAAACGGGTCAGCCTGGAGATCGCAAAGTTCTAATTGCAGGTTTGCCGGTTGTTCCTCAATGTTTGCCGTGACTGGGTTACTGAACAGAGCCACTTCATTCTTGAAACTCTCAAAATCTGAAAATCTGGTGTTGAATTCGTCAATAATTATCTGCAACTCAGGGCAAAACTCAGAAAAGTCCAGCACCTCCTCACATTCTGACGCCAAACGACTACAGCTGGCGAAGTGAGACAAGTTATTTTTTGCCAAAGTTGCATGGAAAATTTTCAGCTTGTTTCTAAACCCATTTACGTGTGCCATTAGATCAGACACCAGCTGACCTCTGGTGTCCTTGAAGTTTTAGGTTCAGATCGTTGAGGTGGCAAGTAATATCAGTTAGAAAAGCCAGGTGACGTGAAAAATCCATGCTTAAAAGTTCTTGTTCCAAGTTTTCTGACGGAGAAAACTGTTGAAGGAAAAGAGGGATTTCTGTTCTCAAATCGAAAAATCTCTTGAGGCAGTTTCCGGCACTGAGCCACCTAACTTGATTGTACATGAGCAGGTCTCCGTATTCTGCTTCAATTTCCTCCAAAAAGTTACGGAACTGCCGATGCATAAGAGCCTTGTTGCCGCCTCTGATCATGTTGATGACTTTCACAACTTTTTTGAGGGTTTCAGTTTGCTTCACCGATTTCCCGCATAAAGCATGCTGGTGAATGATGCAATGAAGTGCAGGGCATTTCATTCATTTTTTTCTCAAACATCCAATCAATCCGATATTTGGTCCTACCATTGCCTTTGCACCATCTGTGACTATGGCGGAACACTTTTCAAAACCTCCGACACTGTTGACCGCTTTCAGCACTGCTTCAAATATGTCCGTACCCTTTGTTGTGGAGTGAAGAGAACACATGGTAAGGAGCTCCTCTCTGATCTCAAAGTCTTCTTTTGCAGTGCGAATGAAAATCAAGAGTTGACTAACGTCCGACTGGTCTGTACTCTCGTCGATACACAAGGAGAAATAACAGAATTTTTCAATCTCACTGGACAATTTCTGTTGTATTTGATCACCCATTTCGGCAACTCTTCGCTGGACGGTCTGATGAGAAGCTGGAACCGAATCAAATTGCTTAACAATTTTGCTATCACCAAATGCTTTTGCCATTTCTACAGCACACTTTTTAACCAAGACGCCATCAGTGTAAGATTTTTTCGCTTTAGCAAGCTCAAGTGAAACTGCATACGAAGCATGCAAAGCATTGTACTGGTCAGATTTTACTTGAGTAAACACACCAGTTTGTTTTTGCAGTTTTGACTTCAGTTCTGAAACCATAACAGATCTTGCTTCTCCTTGATATTTACCGTGGCTCCCTTCGTGAAGACTCGTATAATGTCTTTTGACATTGTATTCCTTGCACACAGCCACAATTTGCATACAAATCATGCACTGGAGTTTGTCCTTTCTATTTGTAATAAAGTACTGGGTTTCCCAGCGGTCCTGGAACATACGATTCTCGCTCTCAATCTTTCGTTTTTTACTCATGATGGAAGATGAAATATATGCAGTCAACTACTAGAGCCAAATCAAGATCATCAATGGAAAAGAGAGGATTGTTGACGACAGTAAATTCTCAACAAAAACCGCAGCGTCAGTGAGCCCCTCCGCCCCGCTCTTTATTTTGAACCAATTACAGGCAGGTTTTACCTATCCCTGTCTCCCCCGCCTGGTATTACCAACGCGAGGCAATACTATTTCTAGGAATTTGTTTGAAGCGACACGTGCCTGGGTACTTGCAAGGTAGGACTGCTTGACCTTTAGATGTCCCCCTTATACGTTTTCTCCCAATACAATGAAAGGAGTGAAAAGCGATCGAGAGAAAATTTCGGGAATCGCGGTTTGAACCAAGAATGGTAGTCTCGATGCTTCCCGATACCATAAAATTTCGAAAAAAGAAATCTGCTGAATAAGAAGTTGGCGGGCCGCACGATATGTGTTGGCGGGCCGCATGCGGCCCGCGGGCCGCCAGTTGGACAGCTCTGCTTTAATATATTGTTCGCTTTTGATTTATGACCATTTAATTCCTACATCAGCATCAGTAGTTGACAGCTGGCAATCCATTCTTTAAATTTGGATTGTGATCAATCAAAAATTAAACTGCTATAATTACTTTGGTATGACTTACACAAATAAATTACCTTAAAATATTCTTCTGCAGATAACGATCTCTTTGAGGGCCACACTCATCATTTTTCTTGTTTATCGACTGATTCAAGGCATTTCTGGCTATTACTAGGATAATAAGGTTTAATAAAGGGTGAAGACATTTTTTTTTCTTCATGTGAAAAAACAAATCAAAGCACAGAAAACAAGTAATGTAGTGGGATAAGTGAAGACTATATCCCTGAAAATTTAGACTCATGACTTCAGTAGTATGACCTTGACAACCATCCAAATAAATACTGTTCTGTTTTTGTCTGCAAAGAAAATTGAAAAGACGTGTGCTTAATAAGCAATACGTTGCTTTAAAATTTGGGTTAGTTGATAGGGAAAATATTCTTCTACATAGCACAGCTAAAAGCTTGTTTGTAATGTGATAACAGTTTGTAAGAAGATGGGAGAGAATCAATTTCTGAAGAAAGGGGCGATCAGGCTCGCTATTAATTTTTCTAACTGAAGAAAATGTCTTCATAGTTCCTGTGACTGGGGGGATAAGATCACCGAATCAGGTTGAAAGAATTATCACAAAGTGACCACAATATTTGGTTTCTGTTAAAACTTTGTTCAAAGAAAAAGTACAGGTGGCACGTATTTAAAGATTCAAATATTGCTCATTTCTGACAAAAAGGATGTGGTGTTACATATTTTTTCGTTGTATCCTGTCATGTAGCTCTGATTTAGTCCCTAACAATTTCTGTATGTCTCTGAAGTCGCAAAAATAGTTTCGGGCTCGTGTTTCTCACATTCAAAGACAAGTAGCGGAAGATTCAGAGGCAATTTTGAAAGATGTGTCCAAACATGGCTTTTAACCTGTCTTTGAAAAGAGGAAAAAAAGATCTGACAGTGGATTTCATGTAATAGGGACTGATGGATGGATAACCAAGCTGGCGGTGTATTGCTTGTATTCAGATTTATGCTCTAATTAAGCATGAATCTGTCAAGTTCAAATCAATATTTTGCAATAGTAAAACTTTTGCTCCAAAATTAATCGTTGTTACAAAAGTAGTCAATCTGTTAAACACTAAGCTTTATGAAGAAGATAGTGCAAAAACATAATTTCAAGTCAAAAATTAAGTTTTGTTATTTCTGAAAATTCAATTTCATTTTGTATATTTTTATAATTAGTATTATTATTCTCATGCCATACTAATTGATAAGAGAAAGGAAATAATTGTATTTCAATGTTAGCCTTGTAGGAGTTTTATCTTTTGAGACAGATTCGCTTTTGTAATTAAGTGTTTCAAACTTTAAAGAGGAAAAGAGAGCTCATCCAGAATAGGGACAGTGTGCAGCAAAGGTTACCTCAAAAAGGATAGAGCGTTGCTCCTGCTCAAAAATGACTGCCAGAAACACTGAATAGTAATTATTAAGTCGTTTATTTAAAAACTTTTTTTTTGGGGGGGGGGGGTGGGCATTTTTAGAGGAGGTAAAAGTCATTTTCGGTACAAATAAGAGCTCTGAGGCAAATTTTTCAAAATATAAATCCATGAAGTACAGCTTTATGCTATATTTGCCTGCTTAGGTGCCGTAATCTCCCTCTTATTCGCCTCACCCACTTCCTTGCTTAAAGCCTAAGAATGTGACCCTCCCCTCCCCCCAATCTATACTTTATATTAAGATTTTTAGATTATCATCTTCTTCAAATCTGGACATTAGTCCGGATGGGATTTTAAAACCCAGACTTTGCAATGAAATTCAGACGTCTGCTAATCCTACTTATTTCAGAAATTTAAAAGTATTGATGAATGTAAAATATGGTTGAATAAGTATTTTTTTAAAAGACTTTTTCTTTCCTTTCAGAAACAGCAAAAATGAGTGAATTTATTGTAACTTCTCGTCTGTCTGACCTTTTCTCTGTGTCGTCGTCTAGACAATATTCAATCAAGCAAATAATTTCTAAACAAACTGTAACTGTAGAAGTCTTACGTGAGTCTTTTTTTGTTTTTACTTTCAATCTGAGGTTAAAATAGTGTTGAATTTTGTATAATTTGCTTACATTTGTAGTAGAGCTTCTTTAGAGGACAGTCTGACTTGTCCAACATTTTGGTTCCAAGACATTCTTGGATCCAGCCTTGTTACATATACTTGAAACACATTAATATTATACCTGGTTGCTCTGGCATAAAATAACTTATGATTAGTTGGATAAAGCACTATATTAAGCACATTTAAAAATATAACTTATTTCTCGAATTTAAAAACAGTTTATTGGAAAATGTATCATGAAATTGGGTTTATTTTCATATTGCACTAGTTTTAGGCTTGAGTTCATGAAATGTTTTTGTCATATAGACAAAAATAGTCAAATATCATCTATGCAGCTACAATTCAAGCTTAGCTTCCACTTTTATTCAACGCGACTTGAGTACAGATATCAGCGGTTCCACGCCCTTTGTTTTGGAACCAAAATGTTGGATGAGTCAGCTCCCCTCTTATAGGAGCCTTAATTTGTAGTAGAGATGGCAGGAAGCACAGTTTGGCTGAAGCATCAAACACAGAAGCTTCGACCGTTGCACATGTCAAAGTTTTATCATTGAATACGTAATAAATACGTACAATATGATACGGTACTCCTCTAACTTACCCCCCCTTGGCGATATTTGAAAAAAATCGCCAATCATACGGCGATACATTTTTGTGTATGGTACAATGATGACGTTATTGGATGATTTGGAATGAGCTATGGCACTGGCAACCCTTCAACTACGTCATTTTAACTTGTTTGTGTTGTGGTGCGGAAAATTGGAAGGAGTGTTGCTTTTTATTATTTTCGCTTTGTATCTAAAGAAAAAACGTATTACTGTTTTTTTATTTCAAAACTATTTACAGTAGTTGTCTATCCGTATTGGCGCCTAAGAAAATATGAGTGTTTGCAAGTGTTAAGTGAATGGTGGGTGTTAACAAATGTTAGAAAGCGCGCCATTTTTTTGAGTGCTAGATTAGTGGTATTTTCGCTATTGTGTGTTGTTGGAAGTGAAATCTTTGTGCTTTGGAAGTAGGGAGATGAACTATTTAGTGTTGTGTCAGTATGTGTCGTAATTAGCAGTTGTCATCTGTTGTATCGGCACATCTTAAGCAAAACGAAGGTGAGTCATATTTGGCTGTTTTGTTCAAAAATTGATAACATGAAAGATGAAATATTGAGGTTCATTTTTACTTAAATCTTGCAAAATGAACGAAACCCCGTACTTTATGCTACTTATTTGTTTCCTTAGCAACATATGGAAAAATACTTTTCTGTAATTTAATAATACTTTTATAGCGTTTTTATTTATAAAAGCTTTAATTTTATGTACTGAATAACTAAAATAAGCCACCTCTGGTACTTTTGAAAAATATGAAGCGTCATTTTATGGAAAATTTTATAAGCAATTTTGAAACATAATAGAAAATTAATTGATGGTTGTTTGCGACGTACTTAGGATACGTTTTTACTATTCATATATCGAAATATGAGGAACATCTCAAATTGTTTTGACTTTACATTGACAAAATCCTTTAGTGCGACATATGTTTGAAAAGTTATTGATTTTGTTGTTGGCTAGTTTTTATTTACTATGCTACTATAGAAATAAGGAATCTTTGCTACTTTAAAAAACAAAAAGTGTTATTTTTCTGCAAATGTATCTATACAGTAGTATTATTGCAGCGCTTATTCGCTGCATTTCATGCAGTTGTAGTACGTTGTTTTATTATGAACCATAGATGTTTTTGTTGGGTTGTTTTGTTGATTTTGAAGCGTATATTTGCAATAACTTTGCAGTATAGTATTGAGTGTGATTTTTTACTGTGCTGACTTTCGTATACATGTGAGAAATCACTGTTATCTGAAAAACGTTTGTATTCTTCATTTGTTGAAATTGAGGATTTTTGATATTTCCTTTTCCACTATAATAGTGTTTAACATTTTTTATGTCAATATGAATTTTTCTGTTGGTGCCAAAAGAGCATCGCTAAGAATGTTGTACGATGTTTTTTGTCGTACATCGAAGTCTTGGCGATGATTTTTTGGCGCCAACAGGAAAAAGTCGCCAAGAGGGGGGTAAGTCAGATTTGTTCCTATGATACTGTATTCCGTAATTTTTATATGAATGATATCTACAATCATTTGCAAAATGTGGGAATTTAATGTTATAAAAATAAAATGTAACATAATTCATTCTGATATTGACTATTATATTCAATGTTGATTTATATTCATACTCTTTGTAAAACTGATTGCATATATACACATGCCCTGTAAAAATCACAGAAAAACAACATCTGATCGCATAAATTATCATGTAAAATTAAAGCATGAAAAAATTATTTAAATACCATATGTTCTATGTATAACACAGGTCTGCGATAAAAAAATTGTTGCATGGGTCATTCCATATAAAATCAACAAATGGGCCGTGCCGCACCATTTTTGATTTTGATCATACTTGGTAGGAAATATGCACCAATATTCTGTACCTCCAAACTGTTTTATTTTTTTCTCGAAAAACTTTTGTTCTCGAGATATAGCCATTTTTTTGCTCTGCCAATGAGTAAAATTCGGCTTTTTTGATCTTTTTTCTAACAGCTCTAGTGAATTTACTTAAAGTGGTAGAAAGATCAAACATGGCTTATTTTGCAGCTAAAAGAATGAACTTTCATTTGTGCATAAAAAGAAACGGTTTGGGTTAAGCCTAAATATAAATTTTCCCGTGTCAATTCGCGGTTCAAAAAGTGCCGTTTTCATCATTTCAAGCATGAAAAAATATATGAAGGACTGACAGTGGGGTTCTAATTTTTTTTTCTCTTGCACCTAGTTATAGATACTAGAAGCACAGGAAAAAATTAGATGATACCAGTAGTCTTTCATTATGAAAAAATTGCTTAAACTTGAGAAAAAATGAAAATTGGCCTTTTCACTCCCCAAAAACGGCCTGTGGAACAGGTAGTAAAAATTTACAAATGCATGGAGTAAAAAGGTGTTACATTGCCCTTTAAAATGAAACAGAAACTGTCTTGTTATTCCAAGGCATTAAAGAGATATAAGCTTTCAAACTTTGAAAAAAAAGTGAAAAATATCCTTTTTCACTCCCCAAAAACGGCCTGTGGAACAGGTAGTAAGAATTTGAAAATGTATGGAGCAAGAAGGCATTACATTGAACTTTAAAAGGAAACAAAAACTGTCTTGTTATTCGAAGGCATTAAAGAGATATAAGACTTCTAAGCTAGATGATTATTATGAAAAAATACATTAAACTTGAGAAAAAAAGAAAAATGGCCCTTTTCACTCCCCAAAAATAGCCTGTGGAACACTTAGTAAAAATTTGCAAATGCATGGAGGAGGAAGGTGCTACATTGCCCTTTAAATCGAAGCAAAAACTGTCTTGTTATTCCCAGGCATCAAAGAGATAAGGCCCTCTGAAAATTGAAAATAATTGCTTTAACTTATGCTAAAAAATCTTGCATGAATTTTCATAATAATCATCTAGCTTAGAAGGCTTATATCCAGGCCCGGATTACCCATTAGGCCATCCTAGGTATTGGCCTAGGGGCGCAAGCTCGAAAGGGCGCATATAGCGGAGGAAAAAATTAATATGCAGTTTGTTGAAAAAATAAATAATCAAAAAAGAAAGGAAGGAAGAAGAAAAAAAAAACAAGAATGCGAAACTCTAGTAAATATATAGCGAAAATAATTTCAACTAGAAGGGATTGCAAAATGCCAGTTAAGCAAAAAAAAAGCAATTGGAGGGGGAGGGCGCGTAAATTGTGTCGAGGTAATTCATTTTCTGGTTCAAAGAAGATACTTTTACCTTTGGTTTGAACAATAATTTCTTGAAAATACGACACACAGGAAAATTAGTAAAATACATGGTACAGAAAATGGTCAATATAAATCTTATTTATGAAAGTTATTCTCTTGATGTCTATAAATCATATCGTGTATTTTTTTTTTTTTTTTGAAATTAATAAATTATTAATTTATTTATTTAGGACTGCCAATCAATAGGAGAGCCCAAAGTTAAAATTTTTGGGAGAGAGAAAATTTATTGGATTGTTTCCAAATTTGCCAAACTGACAGACATTATTTGCCGAATAAGAAAATTTTGGGGAGTGAGCAATGACCTCATGTCGAGACACCTCTGCTGAGCATACTGCTTTTTTTGTACTCAAATTACTTGATATATTGTTTGTATACACTCAAACTACTTCTACATATTTTATTTATAACTCTGTCAGTTAATGGGTCAGTTAACTTCCAACATATTATTTTTCTAAATTTTTTTTTTTTTTTTTGCATTCAAAATATTATCATGAAGATCAACGATAAGTCGAAAAAAATACAGGAGATGTCTCGAAATATGTGTTAAATAGAAGACCCCCCCCCCCCCCTTCTCCTCCCAACATTTAGAAGATAGTCTAAAATTTTGAAAATTTTCGGAATACAGTCCCCAATCCCCATCTCTTCACTCAGCACTGTCAGATGCATTAGAGTTCCTACAAATGCATATTTAGAGCTTCAATTTCGAAACTTTTTCCATGGACAGCTCTCAAGCGCCTCACTTCCATATCATAAAATATTATCTAAAATTTCGTTTTTATTCCGCAAGATCGAAAACTTTTTCGGTAAGTGACCCTGACCTCAGGCGTCTTCCCACCTCATTAAAAATTAGGGATGGACCGGATATCCGGTAACTATCCGGTATCCGGCCTATCCAGCTGATATTTTAAGTATCCGGTAATTCCGGATATCCGATCCGGCTGACAGCCCCGGATACGGATATCCGGAAGATTTTTGCATGATATCCGGCAAAGTATCCGATATTGATGTGGAAGATATCCGGAATTGATGTGAGGGTTATCCGGTATGATGTGAGGACCTAATTGAATGTTTTCTTTTTTACAAAAATCCCAGTTAAAAATTTCATTATTTGATAAACCTTTTAGAAACAACAACAGATTATGTAATTACTTTTCAGATTTCATTTTTAGCAATTTTTGCTTCTAAAACAAAAATTATATGTCATTCCTCCGACTTTGTACTGGACATGCAAGCATTCCGCATAGTTGATTTTTCACAATTTCTAGATAAAGTATGATTGTCTTCAGATTTTCAAAAATATTTTAGTTAAAATATTTAAAAAGAAAAAGCTACAAACCATCAAGGATTAATGTGCGACAAATGGTTGAAAAAAACTTACGATCATATCGTTAGTTCATAAAAATTAATCACAGTAGCTTTTAATATACATTCTCAAATTATTTTATTTATTGAATTCTTTTTTTAGTTTTTGTACTTCTAACAAAAATTGCGATCTATTAGCACCCAATGATGTTGTAATTAGATATTTTTTACTTTGCCACTATTATTGCTTTGTTATAATTGAAAATAACAGACAATAAATAACCTATCTAACATTGGCGAAAGTGTTCTTCTAGTTAATGTAAACATCTGTCCCCATGAATCGTCACAACTAAGCCATGCTTTTTTTTTTAATTTTTTGAGAGAGAGTTTGAATGTGTGTAAAGAAATTTTGAGTCTTGCACTTTGTTTCGTTCTTTCTTTTTGTAATCCCTTCCTTTCAGAAAAGATATTTCTCTGCTATCAGAATCTGTTCACGTCTGTCACGCCGCTCCGTAACTCCTCAAGAACATATTGAGCATGACCCTCAATAACATTCAATCGAGTCTCGATAACTCGAAGCTTTATAAACTCAAATGTACCTTTATTTCAAAGTTTTCATTTGGTCCCAAATTCTTGAAAAGACGGTAGGTACTGCCTCTAACTCAAACTATCAATAACTCTAAGTTTTTAGCCGGTCCCTTGGGACTATGAGCTATTGAGACTCGACTGTATTTAAGATGTTAATTTGCATCTTTAGAAAGTGTATTTTGTTTTTTTTTTAAATTTAAGTAAAACTTTAAGTTAATTATTTAGATATATAAGTTTATTAATTTATTTTTTAAAGTGAACATGTTTAGAATTATTTTTAATTATAAAAATAATGTATCGGTTATTTCAGCGAAAATGGTACGAATCAGTCCCAATACTTTTAGAATTTCTCTAATTAATTACCACCAATTAATTGTATTTTTTTATTTGTTCTCCATCTAATTATGTGTAACCAAGTATTTCTTCTTTTGGCATAAGCCATTTATAAAAAACTCGAAAACTCAAAAAAAGAAAAACTTTGGCAAAAGAAGGAAAAAATGATCTGCCCCAGATTCAAATTGCTAGGACTTAAAATGCAATTTAAGATTAAGCTGAAATGCAACAACAAAATCATTTGCAACGCACAGCGCAAAAAATGCTTCTGGCACCCTTTCTGCTGATTTTTATGTATGTAAACAAAAAAATCTTGGAAAAACACTTATTTATCTTTGTTCCTAGATTTTTTATGTTTCAAACTGTCCACTGTTACAAGCCTTTCAGAAATTATTATTATTATTTTTAACACACTGGTCCTATTTTAATATTTTCTTCTTTAACTTGTATGTTAGAAAAATTACAGGCGTATTATTCTTAAAAAAAGAATTTCAAAGCAAAATTTTGCTTTATATTATTGCAAAATTAGAAATAAAAAAATGTGTTACTTTGCAATGAAGTTTAAATTTATAAAATTCCAATAAAATATATTAATTTGAAAAAAAAAAACCGTTTATCTGAGCTTAGTTTTATTTTTCTTTTTTCGTTCTTTCTTTCTTTCTTCTTTCTTTTTTTGTAAATCAATTATCGTGTATATAATATTGGTGAAATATTTCATAACTGTGTCATTTACGTAGAAACTTATTGAAATGATATTGAAACAGAAAAGCTTTAAAATTTAAACTAAGAATAATTAAAAGTTTAAACTTTGAGTACTTACAGAAATATTTAATTCTATCTTTTAAAGTTTTGTCACTTTTGATAAAAATACATAATTTAGAAAGAAATCACAATATGCTAGTGTTTCATTTCATATGTAGCGCTACTCCTGTACAATAAAATGGAGGCTTTAAAAATTAATTTGAATGTATTAAATAGGGATGCACCGATTAATCGGCAATACCGATTAATCGACCATAATCGGCAAAATCTGGCCGATTAATCGGCGAAAAAAAATATTTTTAAATATTACTTTTTAAAGCATACCTTCACCAAGAATCTGTGACAAACAGTTGCATTAATAATAGTAAATAAATGTAATTTTCTGGAATAACACGCAGTATGAAAGTGAACAGAGTAAAAACAAAACAAATATTCCAAACAATGCGTAAAAACTGATTGGAATATTAAAGAAAACCCTCTGTTAAATTCCTGAACTTTTCAATTGGAACATGAAAACATAAATACTTCATTTCATTTATAATCAGTCAGGTGTTTAAAAAAAAAAAAAAAAAAAAAAAAAAAAAAAAAAACTTCAAGGATGCTAAGATGGATTAATTTATAAATAAGAACTAAATAATTTTCTGCAAACACAAGTATAACATGTAGTATGAAAGTGTAGTGTAGTAAGTAAAAAAAAACAATAATTCAAAAAAATGAAATGCAAAATAGCAATAATGTTAATAAAATAATAATAATAGTCCTCTCAGTTGATACAAATGATTTAATAATTTAATACTCCTATTTTGAATAAATACACACATTTTGACAACGTTGCTGACTTTTTCATGTGTCGATACTTTTCTCCTTAGCTTAATGCTTTTAGATAACCTCTAATTTTCAAAGAATTAAAGACTTGAAAAAAATAGCAACCTATAATTGAGAAATTCATTTGAATTAAGAACACCCCTAAATTACAGTGCTCATCCCAGCTTCCCCCTAATTTTTTTAAATAATTTTCATACCTAGGCTTTTAATGCAATTTTATTCACAAAAATATGATAATTGGTTCAAAGAAATTTGATAAAATTTTGAAATTATGTAATATTTTGAGAAAATTGGAAAAAGGGCGAAAAACATCTTCTCTCAGGAATAAATAAGTAGCTATATTTCTGAAATCGGAATTACAAAAGAAGGGGGAAAAACAGTGAGTGTGAAATTTGTAATGTTAAAAATAATAATCCTAATCATTATTATTTAAGCCGATTAATTGGTAATCAGTAATCGGCCAATTTGCTTATGATGCGAGAAACAACTTTGATTTATTGTTTTGAAGCTGCATATAAAAATAAGCAAACATGCAATGTAATTATAATGCCGGATATCCGCAGGATATCCGGCGGCCACAATGCAGGATATCCGGTATCCGGCTTGTGATGAACCATCGGATATCCGGTATCCGGCAAAATCACTATCCGGTCCATCCCTTTTAAAAATCCTCTAAGACCTCGTGTTTAGGGTCTCAATTTTGAAAACTTTCCAGAGAACGTCTCCGGCATTCAGTCCTCATCTAACGCTATTAAAATCGTCTAGTTGTTTTTCAGGACGTTCATCAAAATTTTCAAAATGGGGGAGGAGGAGTCCACAAACTTACTCCCTTTTCTAACATCATCAAAGATGGCTTGCAATTGCGTATGTGGGACTTCAATTTCGAAAACTTCCGGAGGGGGGGGGGATTCCACGGATATGTGACTGTCATTTTTAGAGCAAAGCAGTATGTATTTTGTAACATCTGAAGCAAATTTCACGTAGTACAACCAGGCTTTTCTCCTAGATTATTATAATTGTTAAGCTGAATTTAATGGGACAATTAAATTTTCAAAACACATTTTAAATAATTTTAGAAAAATTGTTAAAAAAAAGGTAATTGACTGACATGCTACTTTTTAAAATGTCAGTCAGTTACCATACTTTTAACCCACTTTTAAAATCATCCAAAACGCATTTCGAAAATTCAATGATACCATTCAGTACAGCTTAAAAAATAGAATTATCCTGGAGAAAATATCGTTTGTATAACCTATAGTTTGCTTTGAATATAACAAAATTTTTGCAGTTTTGCTTTAAAAGAATCAGTAATCTTTAAAATTACCCGTAAAATTGCCCCAAGTCGAGTTATCTCATTACTTTCCGATAAATGGTTTAAAATTAAATTTTGAAGTCTTCAATTTTGAAAAATTTCCGAGGGATCACCACCGGAACCCCCTTTTTTTGCATCAATGGAAAACAAAAAGGAAAAAAGAAACTCAATTCATAAATTTCATCAAATGGGAGTGAGGGGATACGATTTCAATCGAGTTGGGATGCGTGAGATGGGGCGCAGTTTCTAAGTTTGGCCTCGGGCGAAAATGGATGTTAATCCGGCCCTGCTTATATCTCTTTAATGCCTTTGAATAACAAGACAGTTTTTGTTTCCTTTTAAAGTTCAATGTAATGCCTTCTTGCTCCATACATTTTCAAATTCTTACTTCCTGTTCCACAGGCCGTTTTTGGGGAGTGAAAAAGGATATTTTTCATTTTTTTCAAAGTTTGAAAGCTTATATCTCTTTAATGCCTTGGAATAACAAGACAGTTTCTGTTTCATTCTAAAGGGCAATGTAACACCTTTTTACTCCATGCATTTGTAAATTTTTACTACCTGTTCCACAGGCCGTTTTTGGGGAGTGAAAAAGGCCAATTTTCATTTTTTCTCAAGTTTAAGCAATTTTTTCATAATGAAAGACTACTGGTATCATCTAATTTTTTTCTGTGCTTCTAGTATCTATAACTGGGTGCAAGAGAAAAAAAAATTAGAACCCCACTGTCAGTCCTTCATATATTTTTTCATGCTTGAAATGACGAAAACGGCACTTTTTGAACCGCGAATTGACACGGGAAAATTTATATTTAGGCTTAACCCAAACCGTTTCTTTTTATGCAAAAATGAAAGTTCATTCTTTTAGCTTCAAAATAAGCCATGTTTGATCTTTCTACCACTTTAAGTAAATTTACCAGAGCTGTTAGAAAAAGATCAAAAATGCCGAATTTTACTCATCGGCGGAGCAAAAAAATGGCTATATCTCGAGAATAAAAATTTTTCGAGAAAAAAACAAAACAGTTTGGAGGTACAGAATATTGGTGCATATTTCCTACCCAGTATGATCAAAATCAAAAATGGTGCGGCACGGAAATTTCTGAAAATTTGTTGATTTTATATGGAATGACCCGCATATTTAACTTGGTTTCAACAGTATTTTAGGTGCTAATTACGGAAAAAATAGTGAAAAAATTCCTTCACCCTCGGATAAGTCACAAATTTCGCCTAAAATTTGCTTATTTTTAGGGTTTTCAGGTTCAATATGAGCAAGAATTTTCAATATCATAGCCTATATGTAGTTTGTTAAATGTAGTTTGAATAATAGAGATTACATGGTGAACATGTTATTAAACAATGCGAGCATGTTACTTGCAAAAAAAAAATGTTTTTATTTATTTACTTGTACACTGCTCGACATTGAAAATGCAACACCAAGAGGGAGTGGTCAGAAATTGATGAAATTTGGTAAGAAGACAGAGACAGCATGGAACAATAAGTGATATTTATTTCAAAATAAATAAGCAAAATTTAGAGAGAGGACGGCGTCGGCTCAGTAAGAAGTAGGACCACCGCGGCCAGCGATGCACGAAGAAACACGTCTAGGCATGGAGTCAATAAGCCTGCCGATGGTGTCCTGAGGTATGGCACTCCATTCCCTTTCAACCATTTGTCACAGTTCGTCCTCTGAACGAGGCAGTGACAGGTTCTGCAAACGGCGTCCAATCACGTCCGACACATGTTCGATTGGTGACAAGTCAGGAGAGTATGGTGGCCAGGAAAGCATCTGTACACCTCGTAGAGCATGTTGGCTGATTCGAGCACTGTGAGGCCGGGCGTTATCCTGCTGAGAAATTGCATTTGGCAGACCCTGAAGGTAGGGGATTGCCACCGGCCGCAGTACATTATCTACATATCGTTGGGCCGTCATAGTGCCCCGAATACGAACTAGAGGTGATACAGAATTGTATGCAATAGCGCCCCAAACCATTATGCCACGTTGTCTTGCTGTGGGGCGTTCCACAGTTACTGCCGGATTCCATCTTTCTTTACGTCGACGCCACACACGTATGCGATGACTATCGCTGGACAAACAGAAGCGGGATTCATCTGAGAACACTACGGTTTGCCATTCTGCCATCCACGTTGCTCTGGTCCGGCACCATTCCAAACGTTGGAGTCTGTGCTGTGAGGTCAATGGCAGTCTTCTTAGCGGGCGCCGTGATTGCAGGCCATGTGCAACCAGTCGACAGGAAATGGTTCTGGTCGACACAGGAACATCCAGGGTACCTTGCAGAATCGACGTACAAGTGACTTGCGGGTCCGCCACAGCTTGTTGGTGAATCCGTCGATCCAAGCGGTCTGACGTCACTCTGGCTGCACCTGCATTGGGGCCGTGGTGGCCCGATCGGTAAGGCATCGGACTCGTGTCCGGAGGGACCCGGGTTCGATCGCAGCCGATCAAAGATCCACCGCCTTGATTAATGGTGGCTGGGAGGCGTTAAAAATGTCGTGGTCACAAAGTCCTCCAAGTGAAACGATACCTCTGGGGGTGCTGGGCCTAGGGTTTGCTCGACCCTAGGTTCTGGTTCAAAATTAAGAACAGAGCGCCGTTCAGGGCCCTATCCCGGTTAAACCACGAAGCTGTGGTAGGTACGGGGGACCCTGGAGGTGTGAAATGAAATGGCTGCACCTGCACCCCTCAATGTGGCTACATTTCCTCTTTCCAACTATCTCCGACACAGCCGATGCACAGTGCTTGCATCCATGTGGGTATCAGCTGCAATTTGACGTATGGATCAACCTCCCCTTCTCAGTCCGATCACCATACCTCTTGTAAAGTCGTCTATATGCTGGAAGTGTCTTCGTTGAGGACAGCGTGGCATTTCTTCCTATCACACGTATCCTTCGAGACAAAAACCAAATTTCTCCGATAATTAGTCTGGCAGAAAAACCAACATGAACATAGCCCACTTTTCAACTTCATTCTCTTATATCTTACTTCACGTGCGTCGGAGAGCTGCGCATTTCATATCATTTGCATAACTCAGTGACGTGCGTCTACGGTAAAATTTGCATGAATTTCTGACCACTCCTTCTTGGTGTTGCATTTTCAATGTCGAGCAGTGTATAAGACAATAAATCTAAACTTTGAAAATCCATTTCCTATTAAAACAAGACAATTTTCACTCAATTTGCTTCCTCCTCATTATTACTGTCCACTAGGCATCATTATGAAGAATAGTGAGTCGTGACCTTGATTGCAATCAGTGACTCAGTGTGGAGCTATAGCCACTGTGGTATACAGATCTTACAGCTTTGTACTCTTTTGAAGAAATGGCTACTAGAGGATAAGTCAACTCTCCTAACCGTTTCTGTTATATTAGTGGGTCCTAACGGTCAAGAAGCAACAAAGGAACCTTTCTAATTTTGTTCAGAAGGTGTATTGTGAATAACTTGGTGTGAAACTAGGGGACCAAGATTAATCTTGGGCTCTCCTTATAGTGCATTCTGTGTGTTTGGAAGAACTAAGCAGGGGTGATTGTGTTCCGGTATTTTACCGGATTTCCGGTATTTTCATGATCGATTCCGGTATTTTCATGTTCGAAAATACCGGATATAAAATATTTTTAATTATGCTTTTGTCTTCCCACCTTCGGTATCTCCATATATTATTTCTCTAAGCCGAATCCTATACCCAGTCGAAACTCGCTCATTTCTTTATCGAATTGCAAGAAAATTTATGATTTTGAAGCTTATCCCGCGGGCTATTGACGAAAATTAGACCCACCCTCTAAAAAGTGTCGGTTCGTTTTTTATTCGAACTTTAATTTTTGGGCACAAAATTGACTCTATCTAGCGAAATAATTGTCGTATCGTCTCCATTTTGATTTCATTCGAAAGATTTAAAAAAATGCGTTCTTTAGAACGTTTCTCCGCTAGCGCCGCGTAACGAGAATGTCGAAAATCCACGTTAAAGCGACTTATAAGCGATTGAAGTTTGAAAAAGTTAAATTTTTTGCTCAACTGTTAAAATCGTTACATTGTTGTTCAAATCAATTTTAAATGCGACATTTCAAGCCAAGGCTTAGCTCGGTAAACCTTAATTGTAACTTTTATTGTTTCAAAATACTATGGTAGTTTTGCGATAACGTTAGTATTTAGTTTAGTAGTAGCCTTGGGTATTTGATTTTAATATAGGGTATCACTTTTGTAGTAGTTGTAAAAGTGAACGTGTCTTTGATCTCTTTGAAAAGTTGTCAGAACGACGGCAGTAGATGGCGATGTTGTGCAAATGAAGCCAATAAAAATTGTCGTATTAAATTTTAAGTTTAGAGTTTTTTTTTTTTTTTTTGCGGAATTCCGCACAGGTCACCTAGTTGATTATTATAACATGTAATATTTATATATAAATTAGAATTAATATTTTAGTTCAAATTATTAATGATTTTTTTGGAGTTACTTTAGCATTAACTACTATTAGTGACAGGTCAGATATCCATATCTGTGGGTATCCGAGGGAAAACAACAGGGTCGGCTGTGTATATCACGAAAAAATGATATCCAATATTTGTTTTGAAAATATGACATTTTAATGTTTTTGAAAATTAACAATAAACTGAATAAAAAATCAAATCAATTAACTCATTAATAATTAACTCGATTAAAATCGAAAAAACCTTTAAATGAAATATTAATACTAAATTATACTATAATAACATATTTTAAATAATTTTTTCATGTTTTAGTTTTACATGATTTTTTAAATTGATATTGGTAATATTACTATAATGTTTGTCTTGTCTAACAAGAAATAAATGACAAAGTCCCTGGAGGGATGTCGGGAATGTAGTTCACCTTTGCGGTAATTTGTTTTAAGGGCGTTCGAATTGACAAGGCTAGGTGCAACAGCATATTTTTTGTAATTCAGAAATTTGCATAAACATTTATTCAAACTGCCAGTCACATGACTTCGTATTTTATTCCATTGAACTTTTAAGTCATTTTTTTAACTATGCTTAAAATGTATATCTCAGTGCCCAATCTAAACTTTTTTTTTGTTTCAGAGCTGAAAAGATCTATGTATGATGACTTAGATGGCTTTATTTTTAAACATTTCGATACTTATTGCAGTTTATTGAAGTGAGTAAATGTGCTGCTGTCA